>VZRQ01007119.1:54459-91536 GCA_013397975.1 Machaerirhynchus nigripectus
CCCGCGGGTGACAGGTGCCTCACCTCCTCGGCGAGCCGCAGTGGTTCGCTCCGCCGGCGGGGCGGGGGAGGCGGCCAGCCCGCTGCAGTCCGGCCCCGGGCGGTGACTGCCGAGAGGCGGAGGACGGGCCCGGCCGCGGTCACGCCGCCAGCGCCGAGTCCCGCTGGCTGCCCCCAGCCCGGTGTATCCCCTTCTTCTCCCCCCGGCAACGCTCGATCCAGCCTGACCCCCGCGGGCCGGGCCCGCCCGGCACCCGCCTGTTTCGGAGGAGGCAGCGTGCCCGCCCCCGGGCGGGAGGGGCAGCGTCCCGGGTCCCGGGAAAGCCCCCGCTGCTTCCCGCTGCAGGAAACCCGTGGGGCGCGGGTGGCAGCGGGCGCACGGAGAACTCCCTACAGATCGAGAGCCAGCGTGTTCCCTCCCTCGCTGTTGATCCGCTCACCCAGGCTGCCCGAGCGAGGAACGTGCTGGTGACAAACCCCGGGAAACCGCTCACAGCTCCGTGGGCATGGCTTGTTCTGGCAGCTGCTGACAGGGACGGAGGATCACCCTTGGAGCACAACCGCAACCACAACCACAATGCCTTTGTTGTTTCTTAGCTGGGCGAGTTCACCACAAAAATGCTTTGGCTTTATACAGCGAGTAAGGAAACTTAATTGCGGAACATGAAATCTCTAGGTGATTTATAAAATGGGCAATCCAGAAAGGAAATGACTGTTAATCACATAGCGACTCCTAAGCAAAGTTCGTTAAATAAACTGCATAAATATCCAGAAAATGGCCTGGGGATGTACACTGCAAAGTCTAAAAACTAGTTATTATGTATACAGAAGCAAGACAGTGGTGCCTGAAAATAAGGATACGAGGTATATAGATCCACAAACTTAATTCATTAATTTTAATGAGACTGAAGCATGGGTACTATATACACCATTGAATGTTCACAGTTGTCAATCTCTATCCAATTTGTACCAAGGGGATGCAGCACAAAACTGTTTGCCTCAATAAAGTTTGAATAACCATCATGCTAATATTGACAGGCAGACAACAAATCTTACAAGATAGATTGAAAACCAGCATTTTTATAAATATATACACAAGGGGCCAGGAACAGAAGTGAAGGCGTTTCAGTATTTTCCCCATTGCTGGCAGTAGCCTGTCCTGGCGCACTGCATGGCTCCCGCTCAGGCTCCTGCTGCCTGTGGACAGAGGCCCGGGAGGAGGTGGGGGATCCTCGACACCCTGCAGGCTGCTCAGCGAGGCCATGCCAAAGCATGCTAACACAGCAGGGAGGAAAGGAGATCACATGAGATATGTAATGAACCAAGATAGGCAGCCCCTGAGCTTCCAAAGCAGTCACAGAAAGCTCCCATGACCAAGTTCCAAAGCAGAAGAATTAAGGAATTACTTTTTTGACAGCTGCTTGCAATAAGAAGTCCTACAGGTGATTCGCCGCTCAAGGACTGAAAATACTGCAACTAAGCAGGACATTGCCTATTAAATTCGAAACACCAGATATGACAACAAATCTGAGGCCCAGCCTCTCTGTCAGTGTCTTTCTATTAGTATGATTTTGTAGACATGAAGCTGTAGGAACACTTAGAGAGCTGCTTGACTTTTGGAGATAAAAATACATTAACAGAACTTCAGGTGTCATTGAAGAAGAAGAGAGACATAAAGCAGAATTTTAAAGTTTCCAGTTTTATTTCCCTTGTGATTTTTAGCTAAGCATTTGGAGTAGTTGAAGAGCTTAGTATGTACCAGGTATGTATCCTTAAGAATTATATAATTCCCACACACAACCAAAAGAAAAGGGACACAGGCAAATATTTAAAAACCAATGAAACAGTTGAGACAATCTTAAAGAGACTAATTCACATCTAATTATGTAAAGATAATTAGTAAAGTATCTACTACCTTTGCATAAGTGAAGCCACAAATATCTTTAAATTCATTTTGTAACAGAAGTTGTGCAAACAAGATGGTCACTTCTTACCCATAATATACATGTTAAACAATGTACCCAAGAGAACAGCTGTCTTATTTCATAGCAGAATATGCAAACTACCTCTATATTATACTTTAATAGAAACTAAGGAAATGAGACAATTCACTGATGCTGATAGAAGCAGTGCATATTAAATCTCAGGTTTTGCACAATGAGAGATAATATATTACATTTATGTTTTCCTTAAATGTACTGTAAGTAGAGAACATAAATGTTCAAGCAGACAACACCAGCTTTGAAACAGAATCTAATTCAAAATTATTTTAAGTAATGTCACGTTCCTTCAGTACCACCTCAGGTTCATAACAGCCAAGATGTACGGAAACTACTGGAAATGTTGGCTGCTTTATCAGAGACAGCTGGGACCCTATTTAGAGGTTCAGCTTTGGTCACTGACATCTAAGTTATTCAAACTTATAATCACTTACAAAAGATTTTCAATCTACATCCTTTCAATCTACACAATGCTTATGTGAAACAATATTATTATTATTATGTCTGGGATAATTAATTGTATTTTATTTCAATTGTTATGTTGGTTATCAAGAGAGTCTCTTCATATGTGAGCATGGCCATGCAGCTAACTATAAAAATCAGAATTGTGTGTCCTTTCACATTTTCAGTACTTTTGTGACAATGAGTTTGACTAGGAAGTATTTTTAGGCTTTGCTAAAGTATGATTGATAGGTCTCTTAATTCCTGAGCAGTATTAAAATGCTGCACAGCACACTTAAGAGACGATAAGAGACCAAGAGCCCCTTACTATGTCAGTATGAAATCAGAGTAACTTCACTGGAGTTACAGAATTACTCCATTTCCCAGCCAATGGGAATTTAAAATCTGTTCAGTTTAGCATTTACTTATGATAGAGTATGACTGTCATTTTACTTGCAATGCAGTAACAACTCAGTTCAAATGATTCTAAATTCTCACATGTGGTAGGGAGAAACCCAAGTTGTTTAACCTTATTGGCATGGCTTTAAATTATACCCAGTATCTTTTAAAACCAGTTTCAGTGCAGCCCCACAACACTGAAGACAGTTAATTTTCTGATTACCCTATATGTGTGAATTGTATTTACTTACAATATTTTACTTGGTATATTTACTTTGTATGTCACTGAAGGGTTGTTTCAAGCCACTTCTCTGCTTTTAAGGCACTCGGTTTTTGCAATAGCGATTTATTTGTGCAGCAGAGCAGCAGTGCAAGTTTTTCCACATGGCTCAGGTCAAAGAAATAACTCGTTCCATCATTTGTTTCCTGTCAGTGTCTTTCAAGTCTTGCAAGATAATATCTGCCTGTTCACATAGAAATGGAAACTATTTATTTTAATCTGATCTTTGGCCAAGAAATCGTCTCTCTGCTATCCTGTCAAACCATTGGTGGGGAGGAGGTTTTTCTTCCTTATACATATCACAACATAAACAGAATTGAGTTCTATTTTTTAGCACTTAGCCATGAATTTTTATTATGTAATCCACTTTAAAGAAAAAGGTCTGGTCTGAACAAAATCTTACATTTTGGCAGATAAGTTACATTCAAGTCAGGGTTCCCCTGAACCAGACTAGCAGAGACTAAAATATACAACAAACAGCTATAATAATAAGTTAATAACCTGTAGTTTCAAACATGAGCAATCTGTGATTGCTGTAAGTGGAATTCTTTTATATAGGAAGCCATTAATAGTTAAAAATGGGAGCTCATTAATGTTACTAATTTGGCAACTTCAGAAGACTGTGCTGCTTTTACATAGAACATGTCAAACTGCTTGAAAGATCAAGAATAGTGTCAAAAAAATAACTTTGTCCTGAAAGAGCTGAAGAAAATCTGCTAATGATAACAAAACTGCGTATTCCAGCACTTTATCAGAAAGGCAAATATTAGCATATGAAGGCCTAAACTAAGACTAGTAAAGCCTTTTCTCAGTTACTCTGAGGAGACTTTCACATCCATTCTTAAACATTCTGCTTTTAAATTATTCAAGAAATGCACAGCTATGGCTAGAATAAAATAGAATTTTCAAGAGGGGAAAATATGAATTATACACTGTGTACAACTGCCTACTTTGAAATGGTGGTTGTGCCTGCATTAAAAGCTAGAAATCTTAAGGATGGCCAAAAGAACTGTATTTCACACAACTTGCCCTCATGAGCCCTCAGCACTGAACTCTGCATTTACACCACAACACAGACAACTATTAGTTGCTAGCCTAACTGGAAGGATGGCAGCTAGTTGCAGAAAATATATGGTCTCATGGAAAAGGAAAAGACTAAATGTTTCCCCTCTTAGGATTTGCTAAAAATCAATCCCAGCAAAACTCATTTCATGTTAAACTATTTAAGTGGGAAAACTTCTAGGAGGCATTCCATAAACCAGATCAGTTGACAAAGTGAGTAATATCCTCCAAGGTGAATGGTACCTGTCACAAATTTTGATTTATCCGGTAAGTGTCATATGTGGATACAAAAGGTATAGAAAACTCTCCAACATCATTGAGAAAGATTCAGGCTTGGAAGTGTTACTAATTCAACTATTTCAAACCAGAAGAGCAGAAATAAGAGATAGTTGAGAGCCTCACCATAATTCAATAATTATCTCTTCATGGAAATATTTTATTATCGCAATAACATTAATTTTCTACTGAAAGGAAGTTTTTCTTTACAGTCTGAATCTAGAATATAGAAAATAATGGGGCTTGGCAGTCTGTGCAAAAGCATTATCTTGGAGTATTCCTTGTGCGGTAGATATCCATTGTTACTCTTAAAGAACACTAAGTGAGCCAAACTGGGAGAAGAGGGAGAAGTACTCTAGGAGGGAGAGATATACTTGATGGTCAGAGCTTATCAGTGTACTTGACATGGTCAGTAAATAACACACAAGCAAATCTGATTACTGAGTTCAGGAATCGCTACCATGGCAAATCAGGTAGCATTTTGAGCCACGAAGAAGAGAAGACAGCAAGTTCCAGTTTGAACTCTGTTCAAATTCAGTGACACTTTGGAGCCTATACTGACATTCTAGAAAGAGCAGAAGATGAGAGAGAGGGAGAAACAGAGGCCAGAGTTCACAAAACACAGCACACCACTGCTGCCTTGCAGCATGCAATCCATTGCCAAGTCGGAAGAATTTGTCTGGCTTGCTCCACCCTGAAGCTGATGCTTATGCCTCTATTTGAGTTCACATTTTAGTAGTCTGTGTTCCACACCCTCTTGGTAACATGAACGTAGGCTCATTACAACTGGATTAGTGGAATTTGTTTCTCCTTTTTCCTTTACAAAAATCTAGTAATTTGAAGAAATAAAACTGAGAAAACAGCTGTTTATCTCAAAACAGCTCTCTGTCACTTCTAGAATGTAACCCCAAATAACATTTACCTGTCATGTACTTTGATTCTCTTTTCCCTTACCTCACAGGTACTGTCTTGCTAACGCACCATCAGTGAAAGTTGTCTCTTAAAGCTAGATTTGGTAGTCAATTTAATTTAGTGCATAAAAGCATTAAATACTTAATTATTGTGTTTTGTACGGCATCAGATAATGAACATAGGCCAGCCAAAAATATTCCATTATTTTGGAAAAGCTGTGTTCTTTGCAAAAACATACAAACAATATCACAGTGCTGCAGTCACTGTAGAAATGCAGGTTACCAGCTAGAGGCATTAGTTCTGTGCCAGCACTAAAGCACTCGAGTAAGAGAAAGAGAAATCAAGAAGGGATCACACCACTGAAAAGAAAAATGAGAACACTGCCATCAGGTTGAAACACAAAACACAAGAATTAATGAATCAAAGTCTACAAATTTAACTATGCCATGTTTAAGAAAGGGAAGGAACACTCCCATTAATCAGTATAGCATTATAGAGGAAAAGGATTCATAAATATTTGCATGAAACAGAACAAGCAATTGCATGACACAGAAGAGAAAACCTGAAGGGTCTGGGCCATTGCCCAGGACAAAAACGCCCAGCAATAGCTGCAATATGGTAGCCAGCTTTGCACAGGCAGAACCATCAAGCCACGAGGGTAACAGAAAAGCAAGCCTGGGAGCCCAGGTGCTGAACAGCGGGTCTGACACTGAACTTTGGGGGTTTTTTATAAAAACCGCGGGGTCAGAGGAATGTCCAAAATGGTTTTTACACCCGAGCCCAAACGCGAGCGGCAGCGCCGAGCAGCGGCTCTTTGGCGCCTCCGGTCGGCTGGAAGGGGCAGTGCCGCCCCCGGCACAGCGCGGTCCGAGCCTCCCGGGGACACCACCAGGGGGAAAACGCGGGGGAAAAGGTGGGAAAAGTCCTGGGTTTCTCTATTGCTCTGCAGCGTTATGTTCCGTTCGCCCTGCAAGTACATTGTGCATCTTTAGACAAGGGAAACCTCTTGTCATTTCACTGTCAAGTCAGTGGCTAAATCCACACAAGATAGCTGGAAAATGAAGCTTCCATTTTTCAGAAGCTCCGCTTCCTGTCCTCCGAGAAAAGGGCTGCATTCTGGAAAGCTGTGTTACGTTACAAATACTCTGATACAACAGATATTTCTGGTTAAGAACAAAGCAGACGCACACTCTCTCAGAAGGGAAGCAACCGTAGAAGAACACGAGAAGCTGTAACTTGTATTGGTAAGTGTTTGACTAGACTTGCACGGTGAGTTTAGGTAATGGATCCTGGTCCCTAGGAGGAGAAGGTTCTGTCTAAACCAGAGGCAAACAGCACTCTTGCTGCCAAGGCAACGTATATTTACATACAACCCGCCCATCCATTTTCACCTAACAAATAATGCCTGATTTGGTCATTTGTATCTTAACTGTGAAATGTCAAAGAGACTGAAGAGCTCCAGGGGGCATCTGCTGAATGGCACTCAGGCCTGAGAGATTATTCCAGTGCCCCCTGTTAAGGGTGAATATTTTCATTTATTCAGGCCTAGAGTCGGGCATACTTTAGCAGAATAACAAGATCTCTTAGTAAATAAGCTGATAGTAGGGTTTGGACCTAAATATTTGTACGTGCTGGTGTCTGGACAGCAAAAGCAAGTACTGCAAGCAGGCTGCCTCATAGCTTAATATAAGCAAACATACCAAAATCAAGAGTCTACAACAAGTGAATGGGAGAGGATGCAGAATCAAGAAGAAATAGAATCCAGAATTTTAACTGTTTTACCAAAGACTTTACATAAATTCAATTTATGGGAAAATTCTGTGTAATGAGGCCATGTTACTAGTTTTCCTCTGTACTGTGTGGCATTGCTCTACATAATACACCTCCTACAAATGCCCAACCTCTCTTCCAAGCAGTATCTTGGCATCTTTAAAAAATGGCTGTAAAGAGGGGGGAGAGGGCTGGACTGAAGGCTGAATGAAGGGAAGTGAGATTACAGAGGTCTAAACAGCAGTCTGCATTAGTTTCACATCATGCAGTGGGAAAGAAAAATCACATTTAGGAATAGATGGTGATGAGGTAGAGGCAGAATGGAAATACAGGTGGGTACAGAACTGCCAATGACCTATCAGATCTGAGAGGGAAGTTAGAGTGCATGAGGAGCAAAAGTACTTGACCCTTATTTATCTATTTTAGATGTAGTGGAATTTTCAGATAGGGAATAAAACGACAGAAACAACAGAAAAGTTAGCTGCATGTGCCCATGCCTCTATATAGGCATCTCTGACAGTTCTACCAATGCCTTGACTGCGATGCCTATCAGGCATGAAATCACTGGCTTTGGTTCATGTAGGTTCTATGACAGAGAAGCCATCTAATCAGTCCCAGATAATCTCAGCTGTAGGTAAACACTTTTACTCCATATTTCAGTAACTACAGCTTGTCCTGCAATTGGAACAGGAAAAGAAGTTTTTAAAAATAAAAAGGAAGGAAGCAGCTCAGGCAGAGCAACAAGGGAATGATTAGCTCGCATGGCAGTGCTCCTCCCAGACTGTGCAGAGAACTAAGAACCCAGAAACAACAGGCAAGTACCCAGAAAGAAAAACAAGAACCCAGAAACAAGTAACTGGGCTGGGAGAGGGGGAGGACAAGAGAACATTTTCCTTGTCTCCTATACTTGAGAACTTACTCAATCAACTTTGCACAACTGCTCTACAAGAGCATATACAGGCAGTGAAGAGACTGATCTCATTAGACAAAGGAATTCTTTCATTATTTCACTGCAAGGAACGAAAGAAAGTAGATATTTAATATAGTATGAGGTAGTAGTAACTCATGGTGTTACTACTGGTAATGCTCAGTGCCATTCAGAGAAGGAAAAAGAACACAGTGCACCAAATCTTCCGAAACAGCTGAGAGAGTGGGAGTTTAATAAATCCCAAATTCACTAACACTACAGTTCGCCCATGGTGTTCTCAGCAGTTTAAGTGCTTTGGGGAGGCCATCTGAAGCTATACATAGATGCACGCCTGCAAACGGGTGCCACATCACTATTTTACTATCTTTCTGAAAAATAAGAGAATGCTAGGCATAAGTTTAACTACGATAATTTTTCACTTCCCACAATTGCAAAGCTGCCAAGTCCGTGCCAGATGCCTGAAGAAGATTTGTGGATTGCTGGAGGGAGTCTGCACCTAGTAAGTGAGTTTGAGATTTTGCTATTTTTCGTTTTCATTGCTCTCCATCCTCCCTGGACAGCAGATGGTGGCATTATCATGAATGGATCATTTGTTAAGAAGGAACTTCTCATGACTTCTCAATATAAATTCACCTAAGTATCAGAACACAGGACACACTAGTGTATTACCTGTTTTAAGTTTAAAAGGACAACTGAGACAACTTACCAGAAAAAAAATGTGGAAAAAAATCTTTTCCACTGCAAAGAGAAAACACTGAAATTCTGCTGCCTTAACTACTACAAATTTACATTGTATCAAGACACCAAATCCTGGGGTTTTTAATCAGAATGAAGATTCTTAAATCATTGAATTATGTTACATTTTTCTTGAATTCATTATGTTTAAAAATTAGGGGCCACTCAGTAACACTGTGAATCACCAAAGAGAATGGCAAATGTCCTTCTGACTATACTGAACTACCGTGATCACTAGAAAAGGAAATGTCTGCACATCTCCCAAACTGCAGAAAGCATTAGCTTGTTTAAAAGTTGAGTTTAGGACTCTGAACCTGTACTGCAAGAGGTAGAAATATGGACAATACATGCATAAGGCTAAAATACTTATTTTTAGGCAGGCCTTCTGATTGTTGCCCAGAGCATTTCCTACTACTCTTAAATACCCCAAGCAGTTCTTATTTACCTTTAAATAGATTTGCTGAAGCTTGCATTCAGTACTGCTATAATAGTGAACTCACTTAATACTCAGCAGAACTATCTGTTGGCAATAGAACAAAAACTGGGAAATATACTGAACAGTCGGGGGCAAGGCAAAAGAAGGAGAAGATATTTTAGGGAAATATAAATGTATATATTACCACTTAGACCTTTCTTTTAATATGCTGAGTAAAACTGGGATGCAGTAGTAATACAAAAGGGTAAGTAAAGCATCCTCCCGAGAACACTATGTATCTCATGTTACTAAAGAAAAAAGAAAAAACTCTATTATGATCAAAAGACAGGCTGGACACGTCACTTTAGGATCTCAGTGCAACTAATCAGCTCCCCTCACCCTCTTAATTTTTATGGCCCTGTTCATACAGATAAGTTTTAGAAAAATTGCTTATACTATTTTCCCCATCTATACATAGCACCCTTTCTGCCCTTGTTGTCTGAAGTCTAGCAACCAGTGCTGGCAGGATTCAGAATCTCAAAATAAGGGCCTTTATTTTTTTCTGCCTTCTTTCACTGAAGAATTTGTTCTATCAAACCATCTAATTGCAAGGAATGACTTTGCTACATTGCTCTTTGAGAAAATCAACCTCCTGCCCACTTCTATTCCTTCTCCTTCCTTGTCAAACTGTTTTGGTAGATGTAAACCATGTGATTCAGCACTGATGGAAATCACTGACCATGTAGCCTTGTATAACGTTTTGCCTTTTCCCTTTCATTTGCAGTGAGCTTGAAAAGCATAAACTTGAAATCTAATACCCAACCATCTGCAATTAATAGCATTACTAAGATACACAGTATTTCTCAGAATAAAACTCCCTGTAATACTTTGTACCACTGAATATGTGATTGCCCATGATACTTACCAGCTGTGCTTGTAGTCAGAGACTGTAATGCCAGAAATCTTGAGTTAGATCATGCCTTCCATTTCACCAATAACTGAATAACAAGGTCCTCGTGGATGCAATATCAAAAAGAAAATTAAGAACTTCTTGATGATGAAATGAAAAGGCTTGCTAAGACATAGTCAATAGGGGTATGACCCTCAGGCCACAGAGGTGGGGAAGTTAAAGAATTTTTTTTCTAGGAATGAATCATGAATTTTTCACTTACTGATTCATCTGTAACACAAGAAATTTTAAAGAGGACGCATACAGAAAAGTCTGTGTTTTTCATGGAAGGCTCAAAATTGGAGAAGAAAAATAGAAGCTCCAGAGGGGAACTCTATTTTTTTAATTAGCATGCTATGCTAATCCTGGGCATGATTATGACAATGTTCATTTAACTTTTTGCCTTCTGAGAGCTTGTCCTGCTTTGAGACAAATTCAGAGGAATGTCCAAAATGAACATCTTCTGATAGAAGGCAGGTTTCAGCTGCCCCTCCCCCACCTGGTTCAGGAAGAAATTCCTCGGAGGAAAGTGAAGGAAAAAACCCTATTTATTTAACAAACACACGGGAAAAGAATAATGCTAAATAATAAAACCTCTTGCTGTGGAGAGAAACCCGGGAAGATTTGAGTCCCTTTTTTGGGTGTGGTCTCTCGCCTCTTGGGAGCTGGGTTGGCATAGGCCCCCTCTGGGCCTTGGTGGAAAGTTCTTCCAGTGAGTTCTGGTGTTCTGAAGAGTTCCAGAAGAGAAGAAGAAGTAAGCTGAAGTCCCAGGAAAAAAAAATAAGTTTAACTCTCCGTCTCTCTCTGGAGAAACAGATCCAAAAGCTGGCTGAAAAGCAGGAAGGTGCTTCCTCCACTCTCGCCACCACAGAAGCACGCAGAGGAGTAGTGTGACCTGCTTTGAAAAGTTCATCTGGTTTTTTTTTTTCTTTCTCTTGCACCCAGTTTTAAGAAAGAAAGGCACAGAAAGGCACAGAAAGGCACAGGAATCATGTCTGTGCATAGAGCGGTGATAGGGGATACATCATAAAGTCACCCCAAGACAGAGCTTAACATAACTCATCACGAAACAGACTGTTTTTAAAGAGTAATTGTTGCAGGCTATACTGCCTTAAAATGTTCTAAAAGTAGCAATTCATGTTAATTAGAAAGTTGTTAGTGTCTCATGAAGTACCACTTGTTCTGTGTCGCTTTTTGAGAAGGGAGTTGATCTGTTTATTTATTTATTTTACGTACCTTATGTAGGTGTAATTGATTCTGTTATTTCAAATATGTGCAGAATTACATGTACAAAGTAACAAGATAATGTGAGGTTATATTTTCTTAAAATAGCAGAAGTCCTAAATATTGGGCTATGCCATAATTATTTCTGTGTACACTTTGCAAGTGATTGTGTATATTTAACCAATAGCAGGCAGTAGGAAATTATTGTGATGATGCTTATTTTTATGTTCTTATTTCATTGTCTAATCAAGTGTGTACAAACAAATTCAATGAAGTCCAGATAAAAATTCTATGTATTTTTTTAAACTCTTTTAAAACTTACTGAATGAAAAGGTTATAGACCAAAATCAGGAGTTCTGCTGGAGGGTTGTGGCCATGTAGACTGCTACAGTATACTGGAAACCTCCCCCCCCATTAAAAACAAAACAGAAGACATAACCTTGTTCACAGGAGGTAGATGTAGGAACTCTCCTTTTCCCCTGCTTCTTAGTTGAGCCAGTCACAGTTCATAATAAACACACAGGGGAAAGACAACAACTAAGCCCTTCCTGTGGCATAATCTTATCCTACCACGCAAGCTGTGGTCTTTTCTCTACATGGTTACAGAGCAGAGAGCAGCATGCAAAAAGCTTCTGCACCTCCCACATTAGAGGTGGCATTAGGCACAGAAAACAAGGAGAAGGTCATCTCCATCTGCCTTGACTACAGAGTCTATAGCTTTGCTTGCCCAAACAGGGCAGAGCAGAGCTGCCAGTACTGTCCTCTTTAACCATACCCACAGGCAAGGGTTAAGTACATAGGGCTGCTGAGGGAGGGGAAGCAAGCAGAGCCATTTTTTTGAGAGGTCAGGAAGGCCTGACACGTAGTGGTACAAGTGTCCCAAAATATTGCCCAGAATTCAGTCTTTCTAGAGCTTGCGTGGGAGTGCTGGTGATTGACCCTGACTGGACACCAGCTTCCCCCCAAAGCTGCTCTATCACTCCCCTCCTCAGCTGGACAGAGAAGAAACAATATAATGAAAGGCTCGTGGGTCGAGATAAGGGCAGGGAGAGATCACCCAGCAGTTACGGTCATGGGCAAAACAGACTTGACTTGGGGAAATAAGTTTAATTTATTACCAATCTAATCAGAGTAGGATAATGAAAAAATTTTTTAAAATCTTAAAACACCTTCCCCGCCCCGTCTTTTACCTGGGTTCAACTTTACTCCCCAGCTCTTTACCTCCTTCCCCCTCAGCACAATGGGACAGGGAATGGGGGTTGTGGTCAGTTAATCACACGTTGTCTCTGACACCCCTTCCTCCTCTGGGGAAGGACTCCTTGCACCCTTTCCCTGCTCCAGTGTGCACCCCTCCCACAGGGTGCAGTCACTCAGGAGCAGCCTGTTCCAGTGTGGGTCCCCCATGGGTTTTCCCTGCCAGAAAAACCGCTCCAGTATGGGCTGCTCTCTCCTTGGGGCCACAGGTCCTGCCAGGAGCCTGCACCAGCATGGGCGTCCCACACGGTCACAGCCTCCTTTGGGTATCCACCTGCTCTGGCATGGGGTCGTCCACAGTCTGCAGGTGGATCTCTGCTCCACCATGGATCTCCGTCGGCTGCAGGGGACAGCCTGTCTCATTATGGTCTGCACCATGGGCTGCAGAGGAAAAATCTCTGCTCCAGTGCCTGACACACCTCCTCCCCCTTCTTCTCTGGCCTTGCTGTCTGCAGGGATTTTTCTCTCACACATTTTCACTTCTGTCTTAACTGGCTGCAATTGCTTCCACCAATAATTTTTTCCCCCTTCTTAACTGTGTTGGAATAACGTATATTAGAGTCCAGAGGCTCGGCTCTACCACCACAAGTGATGGGCTCAGCCTTGCCCAGCAGTGAGTCCATCTTGGAGCCAGCTGGCATTGGCTCTGTAGGAGAATGTAGGAGAAGCTTCTATCAGCTTTACATTGAAGTCACCACTGTAGCCTCCTGCTACCAAAACCTTGCCAAGCAAACCAAATACATTGTGGGAACATTTTGCCTCTTGAAAAGAGCACAGTGTAAATCCCTGTCAAATTGCTATGTAAGTCACAGTCATGTTACCAAGGACAAAAATATAACCCCGATTATTAGAGTAGATCCTCTTTTAGCCTAAGTCAGCATTGCTTGAGTCACTCTGCAACAGCCTAACTCGTGTATCACCAGGGCATCTACTGAGTTCTTGTGAGCCTAACTCCTCTGCTACAAAAACTGAGCAGAAGACAGCCTTTAATTTCAGTGAAATCAGGAACAGATCAGTCCTTGCGAAGGTTATGCTTCCAACAAACTGAATTATAAGTGTTTCTTGGGTGCTGCTTTTACTTGGTCCTGAACAAGTTCCTTGTCAGTTACTCTAGGATCTTCTGATCTAGCAGCCATTTCTTTCCTTAAAAAAAGTGACTTCAGTAAGTTTAACTCAAGTTGTTCCTGAACAAATTCCTTGTCAGTTACTCTAGGATCTTCTGATCTAGCAGCCATTTCTTTCCTTAAAAAAAGTGACTTCAGTAAGTTTAACTCAAGAAGTGTTATGGTAAAGGGAATACCTGATATTATTTCAGACACAAACATTATGATGCTTATGTAGTAAAAATAATCCTAGGCTATGTCATACACATTGTAATATCTGCCTAAGAAATGAAAAAGGAATGTAGCAGTTCAAGCAGTAATGGAAATAATGATATACGGGTTGTAATTCTTGAGCTGCTCCCCACCATTGTAAAAGTAGAAATGAAACTATTTTGACACTTAGCATACTCTTTTTGTCTCTTACCTAACCTTACTTACACTTTTAGGTTTACTTTTCATAAATTTAACAACTTGCAGAAAAAGAGACATCTTGTTTGTACTTGGTGGTCATTAAGTTACTTCTTGCCAAATTATCAAACAGTTGTCTCAAAGGTTTCTATAAACTAAAATATATTTGACATGCATGATTGGAAGAGACAACATAAAAAATACATTGCATCTTTTAAATAAACAATTAAAATATTTTTGGTTTACACAAGACTACATAAACAAGTAACAAAGACTTCACTGGCAGAATTTTCTCACTGGGTCATTAAAATAATTCTGCTTTCATGCTTCTGCCCTTCCCTGGGAATCAGATTTTTCTTTCTTTTTTAATTTAAAATTACTACCATTATCCTTGCAGATAAAAACTTACCCCAGCATTTTGGTGTTAGACATGAATGTCACAGTAACAAGCTTCTTTTAAATGACTCTTGTGACATTCTGAACAGTGCTTTTTCTAACCTAGCTTACATTTTAGAAGTGCCTTCAAGCTTTTCATCTCATAATGAAGTTCAAATAGTAAAACACAATACAACATAGATCACTGATGATCAAGCATAATACCAGAGAATAAGCACACAGTGGAAAGATTTTTAGTGATTATAAAGTATTTGATGCTTGTATTTCTTCAATGAAAAGCTTACTTACCGAGAAAACATTCATTCTTTCCTTGGATGTGTAAGATAAAAATGTACATCTGATAGTTTTGCCTTCTGCTGGAATATTACACTTTACAAAAGAGTGAATTATCCATTAGAATTGTTCTACCAAAATTCTCAATAATGAAAAGAGCTATATAATGAACTCTGGGTTGTACCACATCAAACTTAGATTAATTCCAGCAGTGAGGCCCACCATATGCAGTTTGAGGAGAGTATGGTGTAGATTCCACAGCCAGGACTGCACAAGTCTTTCTTCAATCTCTAGAAATATAGGCTCTCCTGAGAGGGGAGAAGATGCCTGTTGCTTCACTGAAAGCTTTCCTAAAGCACCTACATTTTTATAAAAACAGAGGGAACTGAATGAGTTCAATATAAAGAAGACCACAGCATATAACCATAGCTACAGGAGAAAGTCACAGTAAACTTGATGTGATTTCAAAGCAATTTAGTTAGCAGCACACTAATCTACACACGCTATTTCAGTGAGTGTGACAGCAATATTTACCAAAAAAATTAGTATCTCATGCAGCTCTGTAGATTAGGCTGATTACAGTGAAATAACCAACTTAAAGTTTGATTTTAAGTACAATTTTCTCATGAAGACAAGCCCACTTTCTTGGCACATTGCCCACATTTATCACGCTTGGACATTTTGTTCAGAGCAGACATAACATTTTTGATAATATATAGTATGTAGGATAAAGCTGCAGTAGTTTGTCATGGGTGGGCTGATCCTCGCCCACTCGAGTTAGACAGGTTTTGGAGGACTTGTGAGAACAGCAGAGCTTCTCTCGTGATTAATAGGCACGCAGTGTTGTTCCATCTCCCAGGAAACAGTGCTGTTGGATTGGGGCATGCTGCAATGAAATGGCACTTGTGTCAGCCCTGTCCTTTTTTCCACTGTGTCCTATCAGATGTTTAGGAACCATCACCATTTCTGCTGTTCCCATAAGAATATCATCACATTCTTCCTCACTACACTGCTCAGACCTTCAGAATAAACAGCAGCCCTGATGCTTTTTAATCCAGAAGAATAAGCGTTTGAAATTTATGATTCATCAGTGATAACAGTCTTCAGTTTCTCCTCTAATAATCATCTTGCCTAGTGTCTCTGGTCAGCAGTTAGGGATCTAGCTCAGAGAACAGTAGGGAACAGCATTAAGCAGCTCACCAATATTGGCATTTGGTGGCCTGTTACACACCTGATTCACAACAGGCCTGTTTTACAAACTGCTGTAAAGAGAAGGACCAGTCTCTTTCCCAGCATAACTTCAGTTAGGTCACCTGGTCACAGGAATGAAAATTTTTGTGATGTCTTTCTCTCTTGGAAGTCAAGGCAGGCATAGAACTGGGTAAACACAAGCAGTAAGAAGTTAATAAACTCTTCTACTCATTAAAAACATTGAATAGTCTTTATTTGTGTTTACCTTTGATCACCAGACCTGTACAGGGCAGTAATTTAACATGAAGACATTTTAAAACATACAGTAGGAAATCTGATATTAGAATTCAAGGACAAATTGAACACTACTTTGCACATTTAAACTCTTGCCTGCATGGTCTCTTTGTGCATGGCTAAGGGGGCCAAAATAAAGTGACCCAAAGACAGAGCATAACTGTGCTTCATCTGCCGCCCCATCCTCCTCCTGTATTCTTTAATATTGCCAGTAACATACCTGGGTTTTTTATCTCAGAAGCCCACAAAAATACATCTTAATGTAGAAAAATCTTTCTCGTGCCTTTTTTTTTTAATGCATCTTGTTTTATTTTAGCTTCATGCACAAGCTAAGAAAAAATATTTCAAAATTTGAGTACTTGTTTTAACAATATAGTAACTGCCATCAGTGTTTACAACACAGTAATTACTGGTAAGAGACAGAAATGGGATTTCTTAATTTAATCGCTGGATTAGATCATTAATCATCTCTATATCTGATATATTATACAATACAAAAATAATAATATTCTCCCTCAGGTTCTATTATTTCAACTAAGTGCAAAAGAGAAATTTTTCCAAACACTGTGATAAAAATCTATGTGCACTTTTCCTTTTTCTCTCTTTATGTTTGTGAAATGGAGATAAAAATAATTACAAAAAGATGTATATTAAATACCCAAACCCAAAACCAGTGGAAAACCAAATGATGGTAAATAATGTAAAACTTAGTTTAAGATAAAATACATTTTTAAAAAACATACCTTGACATTTACCGTCCTATAATTCATGTTTAAATTGTGCTATATTAAAACACAGCTTATTGGTAAAATTTAATTCTCTGTAAGGAAACACTTTTGGTCTTTTCTGTGCATCAGCATTTTTAGAGAACTGCAACTTGGCTGCAAGATTTATGGAACCTGCTTTCTTCTCCTTTTGGAGGTCATCTTTCATAACAACATCACAGATCTAAAAGAGGGCAGACATTTCTCTAGCCTTTCCATATTTTTTTCTCACAGGAATAAAATGCAGTGCTCCCTTCTCTTCTCAGTATTTCAGGAAAAAAATCCCAATGACTATGACTATGGCAACCAGATAATGGCCAGTTTAACAGAGCACCTCATTAGACTTCAGAGTGACTTTTTTCATTACCTCACATCACTCTTGAGGGATTCTTCTCCCTCCCATGCAATTGCAATAAACATCCCCCATTGTAGCTAATACTCAGGCATGGTAAGAGGGCACTCAACACTGTGCAAAAACCAGTTCAGTTCTGGAGACAGGTCAATGCTCATGCCTGGAAAGCCCTCCCCAGGGATGCTTTTTGCAGGATCTTTCAATAGCTTCTCAAATTCTGCATTCACAGCGTGACTGTATCTCTGCCACCCATATAATTAAGTCACCTTCTCATGACCACTACTCCCTCCTCACCTTCCCTGGACTATGAGCATTTAGATTTAACAGAGAGTTTCCCTTCCTATCATTCAGGAGTTTACAAGCAGAATACGAGGAATACAAGCCTAAAAGGAGAACATAGTGGTTTTTCCTTTTAATACAGCAAGAATTAGCCTTACAGGTATACAAAGCAGACTTGATCTCCTTCCAGATGTCTTATTTTCCCCCCTCATTCAAAACGTAAGCTTTAGTGCCTTCCATTAAACAGCGGAGAAGTAAATCTTTGCCCAGTGGTAAAAAGGAAGGTTGTTACTTGACTGTTTCAAGACTCATCGGTTCTCACTCTCTGGTTCCCATGGAAACTATCCCCAGTGAAGTTTGAGAGGGGCTTTGTGTGCAGCAGAAATGACAATAATTATGGAGAGAATTAGCTTTCTGCAAGGGAAAATCTTAAGTAATTTTCAAATTTTGTCCAGCAAATCATCCACTAGTTTTACTTTTGCCAAACAATAAAGTGTTATTGAGTATTTTGCCATGTTGATTTTTATTTCATGAGATTTTTTAGGGAAAAAAGGTACTGAAATAAAGAAGCATATTTTATCTGAACAGAGACCAATGTGATCAGCCTAAAATAAAGAGTACACTGTTAGGCTGAAATTAGTCCCACAATGTTTTCTGAGAGAAATTTTATCTAAATTTATAGATAAAATTCTGTTGTAACAGGTATATCTACCATCTCCCTTGAAACAGTGAAACTGTTTCACTGTACCTCTACTATAAATTAAATTGATGGAGGAAAAAGTAAATTGGCCCTGCATCTTCAGCAGAAATATACAGAGGTAAGAGGTTACAGTAAAAAAATGAGATGAAATAAAGGGTTGACTTAAATACCAAATTTTATAAGATTTATGAGCGCTCTATTAAATTCTGGCCCTTGAAGAATGAAAAGCAGTAGATTCAATAATGACAGTATTTCGTAAAAAACCCTATGCTTATAATTTAATCTAATTATGTTCTGTAGAAAGAAGCTATACAGATTTAAAACAAGATGGATGTTACGAAGAGTAGTTGTAATGATGAGCAATATTACAGAGACATGACTATCAGGTAAAGTATTACAGAAATTATGATTAGTAACTATTTTTTTTTTATTTTTTTTTTAAGATTTGGAAATAGAATAGGCAAAGAGACAGGAAAAGGAGCAAGGACACTAACATGGGGCCCTACTCAGTTAAGACTACATTCAACAGAGAATTTAAACATGTATATAATTGTATAGCAATTCCAAAACCATAAACCAGGCATCTACAAGTGCCTACTCCAAGGGGCACCTCCCACTTAAACCTGGAAGTTTTCTAAAAATTTCGCCTCTTTACAAGCCAAAAAATGAAACATCTTGGCAGCTGTGTCACTTGCCTATTCTAACTAAAGACCCAAAAACCCCAGGTGACACTGGCCCCTAAGGAGCCAATACCTGTACTCAAAATACACCCAGCTGGAGCTCACAGTACTTCACAAAATGAACAGGTAGACATTTTCACTTAAAACACAGACAGGGAGGACAAAATTGTTACAAGTGTTTATTTTCCTACAGTATCCTGCTGGTTAGAGCACTCACTGGAAGAAAAACGTGACACCTGGGTTAAAGGTCCTTCAGCCATGAGGAGGTTCCTCTTGCCTCCTTTCTCCTGCCTAAAAAATATGCTTAAATGGAGGGTAGGCACAGCAGAGAGGGAGGGGAGCAGAAGACACGAAAGAGTACTCTGAGTAGTTAGGGCTGTCACCTGAATAACAAAAATACAGATTGGACCCCTTGGACTTGTTTTGTAGTTGTGTTTAAAATGCACAAACAAGTCTGGAAGAGGGGACTCTGCTCCCCTCCCTGGCAGGAGAGCCAAGTCATCCTCCTCCAGGCCCCAGGCCTCCCAGCTTACTCACACAGCCTTGCAGCACAGCTCCCTCCCTAGCTCCAGTTTCCCAGGCAGCCTGCTAACTTGGGCATTCCCCCAGGACCTGGGAGATGCAACTTCAACATGCCCAAGTGAGCAGTAAGCCTTCTCAGTCAATGCTTATGCTACTGATTCACGAGCAATGGATGTGAGGAAGAGGGAAACTGTCATGTGTTTGGTGGTGGTTTGTGTGTTGGGTTGGTTTTGGTTTTTTTTTAAATAAAAGACATAAAGGGATAAGAACATGTACCAAAGCTCAGAGCCTGCATGCACTGGCAGGAGAGGCAGTGTGCCAAAGGAAGGAGGTGTCTCTGGCCCACAGAGAGCTAAATGCCAAAGCTGCAGAAGGAGGCAGAGGTCCCGGAACATCCCTGTTCTTGCTAATTGGCTCAGAGCAGCTTCCTACTGAGAATGCCAATGCTTTCTGATCACTCTTCCCCATATGCAACATCCCTCACCCCAACTGTTTAACAGAGGTAATTTGGGTGCCAAACACCTGGAAGTTATGCACAAGAGCCTGCTATTTCTTCCCTCTGAAGGCTAGAAAAAATTCTAGCCCCTACGAACCACTGTTTTCCCTTTGTTAAAAATAGATAAAAAATAAGCTTCGTATTCCACTGGGTTGGCAAGAATAAATGTACTGAACGTTGAGATGCTCAGGCATTCAGCAATGAGAGCTGTAGCAGAGGATAAACCTTGTAGAGATAGGATCCCTGTCTGAAATCTTACCTATGCAAGCAGTAAACATAACCGAGAAGAGTAATATGAATGTGATACAAAGCTATTAGAATATTGAGTTAGTTAAAATAGAATGACCAACCAACGCTGTGGGAGGAACACACCCCTACAGGCAATGCTAAAATCACAAGCTTTCTGCACAAAAGGAGCAAAACTGCCTTCAAAATTCTCTCCCAGTTCTGCTACGTACGTGAAGCAAAGACAGTAATAGCCTAGACCAGTACTTACCCCTTCCCATCAGCACAGTATAAGTAAGGAAGGGGAAATCATAAGGAACTGGCACAACCAAAACAAGATAGAATTTTTTATCCTTGGACTGGGGAGAGATGAATGACTGCAGAAGTTAAAAGCTTTGCATAAAATAGAGTGGGGCTCAGACTTTGACCCTGCTGCTAGGGCTGCCTGAAGAAGACATTTCTGCTTCATGAAAGCTGAAATTTCAGAATCTGGCTTTAAGCCAAACCAAGATAGATTTTTCCAAGCTGGTGGTTTCCAAACATGACTTTTGGAAAACAAGCAAGATGCTTGATTTTCCATCCAGAAATGATCCAGTAATGCAAAACCAGCATTTGTCATAAAACCACAGAATTTAGACTTTAGCATCAGATTTTTTTGGTTTTGTCAATGCAACTTCAGTTGTAACTACATGATTTAATAAAAATTTCTAAAATAACTGCAGTTTTTGATTAATTTCTCTGTGAAGTTTCTGTCATTAACTATTCACAAGTAAGATTAATCATGAACAGAAAACTACAAAAAAGGCAGAAACTGGACACAAAGATCAAGTCAGAAAATAAGTACTAACTAAGAGAAAAGATGAATCTTTTAATGCATGAGAATGAATGCAGTACGAAGGCTATGTACCTTATCTTGTCTCAAGAGTGTATTTATTCAGTCATGCAGAGTTTCACAACAGTAGTTATTGCCATTAAAAGTACCCTGATATGGACAAGACTAGTGGACTGTGTGAATAGAGCCTTAATAATTCAGTAAGATAAATCAAGTATACTAAAATTCATCAAATTAAATAGTTCCTTTCTCATTTTTTGCCAAACTGTCTCTGCTTTGTGATTGTGCCACACGAGCTTCAGCACAGATTGATAGCAGAGCCTCACTTCTGTATATAATCGAAGTCACAGTCTGAAACTCAGAGATAGTAGATCTAAGATTTCCTAACCTTCCCTTCCTTCAGGCTCAGAAATCCATTTGAGAAGTTGCCCATTTTTCAACTGAATCACATACATTCTGTCTTATATGTAGAAATGTATGAAAAATAGAATAGATGGATAAAAATAAGCTCAGTCTGGGAGAACCCAGAATTTTCAAACATTCACCACTGTGAACTGCTAGGAGCTGCAGAGCTGTTTAGCAGAGGCCCCAGTTTGGAAGCCTAAGGTTGCCATCTTTTGGAATTGCATGTGAATTGTGTAGCTCCCACACAGTGCCATTTCATGACGTCAGGAAACAGCAGTAGCTTAGTGAACAAAATTTTGGATCAGAGAAATTGTCTATACTGCTAAAAAGTCTTTACCTCAAAATGTTTTAATCTCTAGTAGCATCCAACTTCAGAAGAAGTTTCCATGTTATCATCAGTTCTCACTTCACCTAGGTAAGTTTAATAATGGTTCTACACAGGTAAGTGTGAAGGACTCTAAATCAACCTCCATCTTCCGTGGAAATGACATAGAATCTGCAGCTGAAGAGAACATATGGAAAGGCTCATATTTTAACCTCCAGCCAGTCCCCCTGCCTTGTCCCCATGCTCCTTTAAAGTGTCTTCCTCCTCATCCTGGATGAGAGCTGGTCCAGGGCTTACACAGGAGCTTTCCCATCTCTCTTCTGGTACGGAGTTACTTACTCCTTCCCTTCCATGTCCTACTCTGCACTCCAGCCTCCCCATATCATGCAACTTGTGCTGTTCTCCCAGAAGATGCCATCTTTGCTCTCCTTCATCCAGTGTGCAGCAAATGGGACAAGAGGCAGCCAGTATTCCTCTTCTGGCCAAGATGCCTCCTTTCCAGTTCAGGATCCAGAAAATGTCAGCAGATTAGGCTGTTTTCCAGAATCATGAGATTCAGTTCTTATTTTCAACTTCAACAGGAGTTGCTTCTGATCCTAATAAGATTTTCATTTAAAGATACTATACAAAAGTCCTGTGTACCACTCTAGTGATGGAAATTGTATCTGTATAAGGCAGCTTTTCTTACCTACACCTCATGGTGGATATGCCTGGTACAGCTGGTGACTGAGAAAACTGGATTATGAATGACATGGGGACCACACCATCCAAAGTTCACTATATTCATACTTTAATTCAGTTCTCTGGCTTCCCTCAAGCCAAACTTTGTAGAGTGTTGGCAAAGATGGTTAGCATCCTTCTGGGCTATCTTAAGAAAAATGTTGCCAGCAGGTTGACAGGTTCCCTTCCCTCCACTCAGCAGAAGTAAAACACTCCTGGAGTACTGAGTCAAGGTCTGACACCCACAGTGTGACATAAACATTAAACTGGAAAAATTCCAGTGAAGTGCCATGAAGGTGATCAAGTGACTGAAACAACTGTCGTATGATAAGAGGCTGGGAGCACTGGGGTTGCTCTTGGAGAACAGATTGGAGAACAGAAAGCTCAGGGGGGTCTTGTCAGCATGTATAAATGTTGGATGGGAGTGTGTAAAGAAGGTGGAGCCAGGCTCTTTTCAGTTGTTCCCAGTAACAGGATAAAAGCAATGGACACAAATTGAAATATAAGAAATTCCACTTACATGTGAGAAAACACTTTATGACAGTGAGGGTGGCCAAACATTGGAACCCTGCTCTAAACTAGGGTCTAAACTTCCCATCAGTTCACAATGATCATATATTTACTTCCCATAAATATGTCTCCGTGACCCTTTTCCCAAAGGCACTCCTCTGAAACACGCCCACAATTACAATCCTATCAACATCCAAGTCGCACGGTACAGCTCTTGTTATAAAGTCTGCAAAACTCTCAGTTATAGGGTTGTTGATGGGTTGTGATTACAACTGACCCAGGCACTCTCACTCTGTTTTCCTGTGTTCTTCTGTCATGTTGTTTTATACTTAGTGTGTAAACTCTGAGAGTTAGGACTGGCTTTTGATTCTGCGATTATACAGCCTCAAGGACTTTATGCATACCTAGAGTTCCTAGATACTACTGTAAAAGCAAACAGTAGAAAAATTGATCTGTCTATGTAAGTTTAAGAGAGTACATTATCTATCACTTTCATTTTTAGATACTTGTTTGAGAAGGTTTTCATTGTGGAAGACATTAATTTCATTTAAGTTTAGCCATTTAACTCTAAGAGACCTCATGGAAAGACAGATAAGCACCATCAGAAAGGCATTCATCTCACCTCAGGAGACTTGTCTCGGCCTGGTATGATCCTGCCTCTCTCCATTTATTAGAAAGTGAGCATAGAGGCATAAAATTCAGCCAGCCGAGTTTATGCAAAAAGGCATCCTTTTGACTAGACATGAATCTACACACTCATCAGTAAAAATCTAGCTTTGAAAATTTTTACTTAGATGGCCTGAACAAAATCTCATCTTTTGTTTTCCCCCCAAAATGTTGGGGAGTAACCCAAAATCTCTTATAACACATCATTCGTATGATTTAGTTACAGAATTATGCCTTACTAATTGCTAGCTTTCTTCTCAGAAGCTGAGAGGAGCTTCCAGTGTGCATCTACTTCTTTGTGCACTGACACTGCTTTTTGAGAAAATAACCATTTTTCTCATCACAGTCTGTAAAGCTGCTATGAAACACAAAAAGCCATTTAACTGAGCTGTTCCAGTTTCAGTTAAACTTGCTTAAGATCTGGCTTAGGCATTTCTAAAATATCCTTCAATGCTTTGCAACTTAGATAAAATTGAAGTAGCACCAATGACCTAAAATTCTGGTGAGGACTCTGAAAATACTGCTTGACTAACTGCAACAGTTCTGGTAATTAAGTGCTCCTGTAAATGGCATTCAGTATTCTGACACTTCTGTTTGGGTGAGGAAGAGACTTGTTAGAAGTAACAATGGATGACTGTTGTGATACAGAAAATGCTGAACTCTAGCAGCCTGTGATTGACAACTTATACAGCCAAGCAATTAACTCCTGCCTTTGCAATATAACTTAAGTTACAAAATGCCAGTGAGAAAAACGAGTTTTATTCCCCAACAAGCTGACCCAGGCTGTACAGTCTCCTACGCAATCTGAAGCTAATTTTGAGTAAAAGAGATTTAGAGAGAGAACTTTTTTTCTTTGTTGTGAAAATCAGTCATGCAGAGAGAGAACAAGTGTTTACTATTCTTTCAGAAAAAAATAAGTATCTGTGATGATTGCCAAGAACTTGCTCATTTAATGATGTGCAAAATCTTGGTCATGGGCTGGAAATATTTTAAGTTGCATTTGAATTGCAGAAGGAACAGTGCAAAAACTACTTCGTGCATATATAGTGGTCATCTCCAGGGTGACTCAAAGGAGACAGAATTAATTTTGGACCTTGTTTTGTAAGTTTATAATAATGCAACTATAGGACTGACAAGCATTAGATCTCATAATTTTTGGAGGGGTGCAGAAGGGGAAAAAAGGCAGGCAGGATTTAGGTTTGGTTTCAGCAGCTTTAACTCCTAAGCATGATTTTACTCACTAAATAGTCTTAGTAATCTTTACATTTAAGTAGTTACAAGAGAGTCTAATTCATCATAAAAAATGTAGAAGGGAGAAAAAACCACATCAAACAGGCTTTTGAAGCTATATATCAATTCAAGATTTAATGGCATCTTAAAATCAAAGGACAACTTTCCTGGCAGCACACTTCTCAAGATTATTCAACAGAATCTAATCTTGAATATAATTTATGTTGTTTTCCTTGATATGAACTCATAGAACCAAAGCTTTGCTAAAATGTTTAAGACAGAGTTCAAGTTACAGACATTAAAAAGGAGGTTGTGATATAAAATCTTTACTCTCTGGCAAAAACTGTAGAATCATAGAATTGTTTAGGCTTGAAAAGACCTTTAACTTCATCAAGTCTAACCCTTAACCCAGCACTGCCACTTCCAGCACTAAACTATGTCCTCAAGCATCACATCTACACATCTTTTAAATACCCCCAGGGATGGTGACTCAGCCACTTTCCCTGGCAGCCTGTTCCAATGCTTGGCAACTCTTTCAGTGAAGAAATTTTTCCCAACATCCAATCTAAACCTCCCCTAGTACAACCTGAGGCCATTTCCTCTTGTCCTATCCCTTGTTACTTGGTATAAGAGGTCAGGCCTCATCTGGCTACAAGCTCCTTCCAGGTGGTTGTAGAGAGCAATAAGTTTTCCCCTGGGCTTTCACTTCTCCAGGGTAAACACCCCCAGCTCCCTCAGCTGCTACTCATAGGACTTGTGCTCTGTATAATACTAAAAATTCTCATGAATAATGGCTAGTTAAAGTAGGCAGTTGAAGTAAAACTAAACATAACTTCCTTGTTTTTATTTCTTTAGTGATTACAGGAGTCTGTGAATCAGTGAGATCTTCTGGAGAGAGACTCTCCTGTGTTCCATGAATTTTCCTGTCCCAATATATAAAGCTTTAAGACAAGGCTCAGCTATACTGTCACAGTTGCACTACTGACACTTGAAGTCAGTCAAGTAAGAATTTGATCATGTGAGCTCTTATTGCAAGCCAGGGCCTGTCTTGTCACACTTAAGCATATCTGCCATACTTCCTGCACACACAAAAAGATTTGGTCTATACAGCCAACTTTTGTTGGTGATTGTCAAAGGTTGTTTGTACCTATTTCAAAAGCATAAACAGGAAAGGCACAAAATTGCCAATTAAAAGCCATAATTTGCTGTCACATCTGCTTATATATCAGAATCTTCAGTCTGGAAACTTCAATGAGAATATTCAGCTCTCTTCAACTATACTTAATACCTGACTGTGTTTATAATCTCACAGCAGTTGCCCCATTCAAAAGCACTCTTCTGTGCTTTTACAGCTCCAACATCCTGCCGTTTGTCAGAACAACACACCTATCATTTTGTAGTCATTCTTCTCTCGCACCTCTCTGAGTATTTTGCCAAGCCCTGTTGATTCGCCCTTTAGGAGTCCTTGAAAAACAAGCAAGTCCTTTCTCTCACATCCTGTGGGTGAAACCTTTGTGTGAGTTCTGACTGCCTTTCTTCAGAAGTTCCTGAGCTACTGCTACCTCCTCTGTTGCCTTTTCTAATTCCTACTTGGTACTCCCACAATTGCTACAAACCCTTTCACAAAAGCATCCCCTCTTACAAACCATGAATCGCCTTTCTAGCTTCCTCCATCCTAGCAAGCAAATACTCCCAGTTTTGCTTATCCTATTCTTTCTGATTTTTCATATTTTTCTTTCAATCTTATGTTCAATTGTATTGGCACTTCGAGACTGACTCCATTCTGGCACTGATAATGCAAAGTCACATTCTAACCCCAGCAACCAACTTCCACTGTCTCCTTCCAGAACATATCACTACCATACAAATCATTACATACATCCTTTGGGGATTTTTTTTTCCCAAGGAAAGTTTGGTTTGAGTATTCCTGAATCAAACAAGAACTTTTGCACACAGCTTCCCATACTGCCTGTGCGACAGGCTCACATTAGAACTTCACGGGGAATTAAATACTGTAATTTCTAGCTTAATGCAGCTGATCTGCTACATAAAGATCCTCCTACACAGTAAGTTCTCTCATGCAGAGATTCTGTCTTTGTTCTGACACTTTTCTGAGAACACACGTGGTTAGTTCATATAATATAGGACATTTATTCCTTGTAAAAGCAAAATAACTCCCTGCCTTTCCCTTCCTGCCAAAAATACAAACTACCCTCCCTCTCCCTCCCTCAAATAAAAGCCAATCAGCAAACCTCTAATTAAACTAAAGGACTTGTATCGCTAGCTTGTCTGTTGGCAACAATTTTACAACTCAAGGATGGCACACGCTGAAAATGGAAAGTTACTTTTACAGGGAAAATACTCAAATTTCTTCTCCAGATAGGCAATTTGGAGTGTTTTAACCTTTATGAAATTGTCTATTCACAAAAAAATACAACTTTGTCTTGTATTTTAACTAAGCTTGCTGTTTCAAATTCAGCTACTTATGCCTTACTGAAAAAAAACCCCAAAAAACCAAAACAAACAAACCACCAAAAGTCTTCTGCATATGACACTGCCCTAAAATGTCCATGTTTGGGAAGGCTGGCAAGTATGCAACAACTTTAGAAAACAAGGATGGCAGGAGTGTTCCCCTGTCCTATGGCAAAAATATATCTTCAGTGTACAAGGTCACTTTTTTGTACCTTGACTGGAGTGCAAAATACTTCAGTTCTACGCTCTGTCTGGATGCTGACTTTTGTAGTGCAACTTCGTAAAAGTCAAATGACTTAATACCTCTCTGCTCTACCTTCATGTACTCTGGGATCACTTCTCCGTCGTTTTTAACACATGGTTGCTACAATAGGTAGCAAAATCCTGGGCTTTGCAGAACTGACTGGTCTGCTTCAGAGTATCTACTCTCTTTACACTTTTAGGATTCCATTTACTAACTTCTAAAACACAACTGAAGGAAAACATTTTGCAATTCCTGCTTTCCTTGAGTTCCAGAATATTCCACTGGTTGTGTACGGCTCATGATTTCATTAGCAAAGTTATTACAAGTCTGCTGGTTAAACCCTTTTTGCCTAAAGATAAACAGAACTGTCACCTTCAGTAAGGTAAATAAGCACTTTTGTCTTGGCATATACAAGGTGCCTGAGACTTTTCTTCACTTAGTTCCCCCCTTCAGGCCTAACTAACCAGAGTGACAACATGTATTCACAAGAAGATACAGAAAAAGAATATATCATAGAAAGGATGAAAATTACAAAGAAGTCAGGCTAACCCCCAAAACCTGGGCACTAATCTCTCCCACCATCATTCTGGGCATACAACTCACTCCCCCCAGCAGCCAAACTACGTCATGTGGAAAGAGAGAGCATAATAGACTGCACAAAGACAAGCAGAGAGGTCTAAATATTGCTCTGCAATTTTCACAAATCTGTACACAAAAGAGCAAGGAACATTTCCATTTCTACAGGAACATTTTGGACAGAGCAGGGTACATTTAATACATATAAGGAAATACACTGCATACACTATCTTGCAGAGTTGGAGAAAGAAGAGATTGACAGGGGACCCATAATTAAAAATTGGAAAATTATTTTGAACCTGTAAAATTGTCTGTAGTAAAACTGTATGCCTAAATTAAGGTTGCATTTTAAACATTTGAGGAAAAGCAACTGAGAGATTTAAAGGTAAAAGCCCTAATTAGATGGAATAGGAAGATACACACACGCTAAACAAAGATCTAAACCAAATCTTCAAAATAATTCTGAGTTGCTGGGGGAAATGGAGGTCTCTGGTTGAAACATGAAAACTTTCAGAATGTCAGCAGATACAATCTATAATATTAAATCAATGTGTTTTATATCTATGGTCTATATTTGGCATAGAATTTGCTTTACAGGAGAAGATGGCACAGATGAAGATTTTAATTGTGCAGAACAACACTTCGGAGCAACGAAACTCAATTACATTTAAAATGCAGATTTGCCAACAATGCAACAACTATGGAAATGACAGATCACAACCATAATTTGACTTAAAAATCTGGAATAATGCTGCACTTAAATTCCATCTCTTGCCAGTTACTTAAAATCAAAAGACAGCTAGGATCTATTGAAAAATAATATGTGAATGCTTAAAAAAATTCTTATAAAAACCTGAGGAATCATTATAGGGCTTATTTTTTGCAAGACTTGTGAAACCAGAACTGTCAGGTACTAATGATGTTCTGTGGTCAGATTTATTAACCTGATGGTTTTGTAAGAATTTACAATATTCAGCTTTCTGCATTTAAAAAATCCAGAAAAACAGTGTATAATAATATCGGTTCACATACTCCAAACACTTTGCACGAAGGCAAAAACAGTGGGCTACCAGAAAGCTGTAGTTTATTTCCACATGATAAACGGAGGAGCAAACCTAGAAGAGTCAGAAAGCACCTTCCTTCTCCTACTGCAGAAGCTGAAAATACTTCTGATCTGAAGTGGAACATGCCAGCAGCATGTTTGGAAAGGACTAGATCCAGGAATCTGACAATTATGGAAAGCTTTGCCAAATCTTCAGTCCTGCACAAATCCTTTCTAAAGGTGAGGCTCCCAGGACTTCTGACTTCCATGTTACCCCTTCCTTCTCCACCTCCCTATGATTACAGGCCTACATTTAACAGCATTCCTGGTTCACAGTGGTAACGCCCACCTTCATTCACGAGATAAAAGCAGTATTTACAGTCTACTGCAATAACTATACTCTTCATCTACCTTGGATACTTAAGCACTCACATGATTTACTATCATCAGATTGAGAAACCTTACCCAGAGAAAACTAAAAAGCTGTCCAAGATTGGTAAGTGAAAATCTTGAAACATGAATGCTCAGAAGAAGACTAATGCATTAACTCTTTAGGCACCCAAATTTAAAATGATCGAATTTTCCAGGGTGCCAAATTCTCAATTCCTTCTGAAATCAATGAGAGTAGCAAAGGACAAGATCCTGTCTAGGCTGTTCCTTCCCAAATTAATTTCTAGTTTCTCTGATCACCCGCCTTTAGCTGGCTGGTCCTCCACCTCTCCAGATGAAATGCTGCAATTCAGTAACTCTCTGTGACATTTTTCCCCTCAGGATCTGCAATATTTCATAAGCTGAGACATTTGGCAATTGCTAGTTAGTTACTTTGCAAGCCAAACAACACCACAACACAGTGATACAGGATTAGCTTCTCTTAAACAAAGTATGTCTTACTTGCCAAAAGACATAAGCACTCCATGTGTGAAGACATGGCAGTTAAACAACAGCCACCTGAGCACAACCTTGTTTATATGTGGCATTTTTTCTGAAAACCGAAAACATCTGTCTCCTTTGGTACTTAAACTCTGGGGGAAAAGTGTTGATGTTTGCTGCTCTCAGTTAATATCCATCTCACAAAACCGCATATATACAAAACACAAAACTAAGCTAAAATCCTCTATATGAAGTCCACACTACTCAAAACTAGTTCTGATGCGTTTAGATAAGGCACGCCTTCGGATCCCAGTTTAAACAGAACCACATTCAACAATTCTGAAACTACAGCTGCATTCCACCCTTTCAGCCTCCATGTCCTCCTGGTTGTAAATCGGATTATTGTACTCTGTGGCATGCTCTTTATTTTCTTAGTCTTTCTTAACTGCTACCCTCAAAGAGCCAGTTTCAGCCTGGATTTCTCCATATTAGGTAATACCTCACACAAACACATTGGAGAGCACATGATACATATTTAAAAGAAAACACACAAGTATTTCACTGTTCCTCCAAGGAAAGCTTGTCCTGGAACAGAGAGAAAACTTGTTCTTTGTTCTGTGTGAACCTTGGCCCTTCCTCCTAACATCACTTTCAAATTTCATGCCTTCAGGCTGAAAACATTCCATTTTTCATCAAACTGTTTTGTTAACTCTGCACATAACACACCTGTCACAAACTTTTGCTCTGCTCCTTTGAGGTGTTTCTGCAACTCCCACACTCTTTGCAAGAGCTTACTCTAGGTAAAAATCCAACACCCTCCTTTATTCATCATCTAGGATGTATGATTAACTTGTTTTTATCAAAGATCTTGCCTTAAGCTCTGGGCGTTGACTACTTCCATAGGAGGAACTACACCTTGTTCAGTGTTGGCCTGTGTTTCCACTTCATTGCGAAGTGGAATGGGAAGAAAGAATTCCTATTGAGGCTGGATGTACGTGTTATGTAATCTGGCCAATGTGATACTGACACCCAAGATTTGGCATTTGCAAGAGTTCCTGCTAGGTATGTTCCATTCCCCAAATTATTCATAGATTCCATTTTGACATGGGAACTATTCCTCCAAAGCACCACTGACTTAGTGCATCAAACATAACAAAGGATTTAAGTTCACAAACATATGCAGTCTCATCTATGATGGTGCACAAGAAACTCCAAACAAGAATGTGCCACTTTCAGTCTAGTTACATTTCACAGATAATTAGTTGCTTTCGCTACAAATACTGGTTCTAGGATGATGCCAGCCCCTTCCAGTAAATTTTGTAATAAATTATTTGGTCAAGGGAGAAGAGATGGACATTTTTGCCAGAGATTAGGATTTACTCACTCTGCATTTGCCAATGTGCTCATCTAGCCCATTGTTTTCTCTAATAATTATTTTTGAGCTATTTCTGTGTATCTAAGGAGTGTATCATCATGCAGCTGCACTCCAGGGGCTATCCTCTGCTAAAAAGAAAACAAAACAACAAAAAAAAGCTCATTCAAACGGTAGATATTCTCCTGTTTCCACACAGAGAACCTCTGAAGTACAGAGGATCTTAGTTACGTCATCCACAAAAGGTGCATAGCTTTGGTAAGCCGCACGTTAGCAGAATTTAGAAGCTCTCAATTTTCAGCCATTAACTCCGGTAACTCTATGTCACAAATGCTTTTGAACAGACACTAACTCTTACCTTCCCAGGTAGGGGAGGTGTGTCTTGCTGAGGAGTGCAAAAAAGGCTGAAACAAGGAGTTTTTCTAAGACTTTTTGAACAATGAAGACACAGCAATTAGTTCAGAATTTTTAACTAATTTAGTCATCAAACTGACTCCTCTATGGAGAATTTACAAGAAATTAAGCCAACTTAAAACCTAGGAGTTTAGGAATGGCTCACAGAAAAGATTAGGAAAATATTAATTTCGTCCTACTTTATACTGGACTAAGACGGCTGCTAATCTAAGTACTACAGACAGACATTTTAAAAGATTAAGATGATGCATCTGGTACTATTTTTCTCCCCATGATAAATCATTATATGTACAGTATTTATTCTCTGTGCCATTTTACAGGATGCAGCTTTTCCCAATACAGAGCAAGGAAAGAAAAACTCACCATGGCCTAGCTATTTTTGTATTTTTCTAGGATAGCAGTTTGAAACCCAGATAGCAATATTAATTCTTTAAACCAACATGTTCCCTAAAAGCTTTGACCACAGGAAAAATTGCGCTGGAAACCATGGTCAATACTACATTTTTTTTTAAGCTATAATATGAGACATCAGTGAGCACCCAGCAGCAAGTATGTTTGAAATGGAAGCTTTTCATGAAAGAAAAGCACACCTCCATATTATTTCACTCACTGCTACCTGACAGTGCACTGGGGAGGGAGAGAGGGGCAAATACAGGCTATTTGTACATATAAAGGAGCAAAAGCTTGCTATAACATTGACAAGAACCAGTATTTCAGGTACAGTAGAGCATGTCTTAAAAGCCACAAGAACTATGCAAACATGTGAAACTATAACCTCTAAAATAAGACCAAAGTCACTGTCACACAGAGCTGCTGGCTATACAAGGGCTGCTTCAGCAAACTGAAGTCACCTGTGGCCTGTTTAACTTACAGCACACTTCTTATATCTTCTGAATTATTTTTTAAAAAAATTGATCCTGTGTATCACTCCCATATTTGGATATATATAGCCTTCTTTCTCTGAACACATGGTATTTTCCAAAATATATGCCAGATTCTAGAGATAACTACTACATTATGTAACTTGATCATTTGAGCTCCTCTTTACACTTTAAAATTATAGTAAAAGATAAAATACATGGGCTAAATCAGCATCAGTTGGGTGCAGTTGACATAATACCAAAATTCTTAACCCCCTAATTTTTAAAGATTTTTTTGTTGTATATAGTATCCTGTAGCAGTGCCACATATCAAACATTTAGTTAAACACTGCATAAAAACAAATAGTGTACTGCAGTCACAAATTACTACATTAACATGCCAAAAGGCTTCCAGTAAACATTAGAAAGACAGACGTACAAAAGAAATAAGAATCCTTGGAATGTAATTAAAGGTGGTATTATAAACTCCTCAGGACTTGCAAACTGGAACAAGAATTGCAGTTGTTCTGTTTATGTCATACTTAAACTGGTATACTAGTTGCTAACCTTAGTGAAAGCTGTACAACAATATAAAAATACTTTTCTCACAAAAGTGCCTAAAAAAAAAGGAAGGAAAAAAAAGACTACCCTTCCTTCTTTTGTTTAGGTGGGCTGATCTCCAGAAACACCAAACACTTGCAAGTATTCACTGCCTATAAAGATCAAGCTGGAAGAACCTGTGCTCTAAAAGAGAGAGGCAAATGGATTAGGTTGTATTCCTTCTGCATGAAATCAACCTCCCAATGTGTCTGAACAACAAAATAAACCTTTGAAGTCTGCAGAAATCATGGGAAAACAGTAATTGTCACTTTTGCATCCCTAAAAAATGAGGGGTTTATACTCTGGAATTAAAAAGTTTTACCTAAAAACTATAGTAGTGCTAAAAGCCAGCTCTCCTCCTTGCCAAAGTAAATGCAGTAAATATGAAATACAGAACAACTTTTGTAAAAATGTCTCATCATTGCTCCCTTTTAATTAATTTCAATATAGGCAGTCTGTTAAATTGCAAGAGAAGGAAATACTTACAGAGGGAGTATTTCTAATCAATATCAAACCATTGGTGGCTGATTTAAACAAGTTGTGTCCATATCACTTCATTCTAGGAATGTAAGGGTAGAATTCTTAAGTGCACTGCATTAGCCGAAGTTTCTCAGGTGAGTCAGTCTGTCATGCAGGGCTGGGTCAGTGTTTTGTGCTTTGGAATCCCAGCCTCAGGATATGCTTAACAAAAAGGACGGAGATATCCACCCACACACAAGTGCTGCCATGAAGGAAGCAGTGGGACAAGGCAGGCTTTTGTGGCACTTCCTTACATGTCCATGACACATAACCTTTTCTTCTCGGGCAGTACATCTCACAAACGTGTTTTAGACAAACAGAGCCTTCCTTCTATGCAAAGGTGGCAAAGCACTGAACACTATTACAGTGCTGCTACTACATCAAAAATATGTTGACTGTTTTATAGTGTATAACATCTCAACATGCAATTCTTGGAAAGAAAATGGTAGTTAATAAGCTGACGACAGTACTAATGTTTACAAAAATCAGACGCTTCACTAGCATAAAAATTATTTTTGGAAAGCTACCAGTGTTCTCACTTGCTAGTCTAAACATTACCATCATAGGGTGAGCTGGCTATCCGAGATTCTTACGACACAGCTGCATCGGATGTATACTTACATAAGGGAATGAGCAAAAAAATCACATTAGCTTCAGAGAGGAAGTAAGCCTACTCAAAATTATAAAGTACCACAAAACAGAAGAGTACTTCTAGGCATAGGTAAGGGAAGGAGTGTGATTTCTGCTCTTAAATATCTTTGTAGTAAAATTAAAAATTAAATATATTCTGAAAGTCTCTGTGGCATGAGAAGAAAAAAGTCCTTTATCTGGTATAATGAGCTGGCTGACTAAAACACCAGAGTATTTTGCATCCTAATGTCAGGCAGAATATTTATACTGAAGAGCCTCCTGCTATGTAAAGTTCCCCTTCATGAGATGGATTAATGCAAATTTAGAGCTTTAACAAGACTAAAGCCAGATAGGGTAAAGTCTTCTACAGTTGTCTTTTTTTCCCCTGCTTATAAAGAGTTCAATAAGGTCAATACAATTTGAGTAAGACAGATTATGTTTCTTTCTTCCAAATCTCAAAAGCATACAATTATTATTACTTTTTTACAAATACATTTGGCTTGCTAGAGTGGAAATGCTTATGAAATTTAATGAGAAATCAAAATTCTTAATGCAAAATGAAGGAAGGTTATTTTCATGGATAATGCAAGACAGTGCAATTTTCAAATATCAAATATGACAGTCCACCAGAATGAGAAAATAAAACCTGATCTATTTGTTGAGATGGGGCTTAGTTGTGGAATATGTAGTTCTAGAACAGGGACTACTCTTATATGTATCATTCAGAAAGCTGAGAGAGAGTAGCTCCCTGAAAGAAAATGCAGTATTTACATAGTACTGTGTCTCAAGTGGTTATATATGACATACACACACACCTACTCTCAAAATACATCACCACTGCCAAGAACTACATTTGACAATATTCTTCCATCCTCCACAGGGAGATTTGATTTCACAGCACAGCAAAGAGTGCCATAACTTTTGGGCTATGCTACAGACATTAAATGACAGTCGAAAATCAATAATGAGTCCAGAAAGCATAATGCAGACAGTGGAAGTGAGACAGCATGAAATGGTCAGACCTGACACAGGAAATTGGATACAAGTCTCCATGCACAGGTGAGCCTGGAGCTCGACCACGCCTCCAGACAACTCCACCAGCTGCAGGAGCAGCTGCTGAACACTGGAAAAAACAAACCACCTTGGTGTAGAGTAGGGATATAGGCTTAAAATAGGGTAAATTGTTCTGGAAATTCTGGAATTTTTCAGGGAAAACTGCAGTTGCAAGGGCTTTCACTGTGATGTCCTCCAAGAGTACACCACATCCATGTGCATCAGGCAAGCCTGCAAGGTGTCCTGTCCTGCCCTACTGCTGGTGTCACAGAATCAGTCAATTGTTAGTGTTGGAAGAGACCTCTTAGAGATTATCTAGTCCAACTCCCTTGCCAAGGCAGTCACCTAGAGCAGGTCACACAAGAACGTGTCCAGGTTGGTTTTGAATGTCTCCAGAGAGGGAGAGTCCATAACCTCCCTGTCTAGCCTGTTCCAGTGCTCTGCTGCCCTCAATGTGAAGTTCTTCCTCATGTTGAGGTAAAACTTCTTGTGTTTTAGTTTATGGCCATTGCTCCTCGTCCTGTTGCTGGGCACCACTGAAAAGAGCCTGGCACCATCCTCTTGGCATCCAGCCTTTGAGATGCTTATATGCATTGATGAGATCCCTTTTAGTCTTCTCAAGACTAAAGAGGCCCACCTCGGCAGTCTCTCCTCGTAAGAGAACTGCTCCAGACCCATAATCATCTTTGTGACCCTCTGATGGACCCTCTCCAGTACGATGAGGTAAGGTGCTCAGAAAACTGCTGTTCCGAGGGCTTTCACCACGATGTTTTCCAAGAGCACAGCACATCCGTGTGCACCAGGCAAGCCTGTGAGGTGTAGGATGCCGCTCTCCGCTGCCCTGGCTCCAAGGGAGGGCACAGGACTAGGCTAGGCTGGGCGAGGCACCTCAGCCTTGCCTCTTCCACCCGGGGCACCACAGCTTCGTCCCGCCACATCTGCGCCGCGGGGCAGAGCGGGGCGGGACAGGCCAGGGCAGGGAGGTCCCCGCCTCCGCCAGGGGCCACAGCCGCTCTGCCCCCGCCCTCAGGGGGACCGTGTCCCGCGGAGCCCGCTCCGTGCAGCTCCGCTCCCCGCGCCCCCCCCGCCATGGCGGCCAGAGGCTCCTCCCGGCATGCCCGGCATTTCCCGGCCGCGCTGCCTGGAGACGGCCGCCGGAGCGGGGCGGGGCGGGGAGGAGCGGGGCGGGAAGGGGAGGATGCTGCGGCCGCCGCGGGGCGAGGCGGCGGTAGCGGTAGCGGCAGCGGCAGCCGCAGCAGCAGCGGCAGGAGTAGCGGTCCTTGGCGGCACGGAGGATGCGGCGGCGGTGGTGTCGGCAGCAGCAAGCGGAGGAGCGGGGAGCGATGCGGTGCTGCGCGGCGGGGCCATGGCCGCACAGCGCCCTCACCACGCTCCTGCTGACAGGTCGGT
>VZRQ01007119.1:91732-152888 GCA_013397975.1 Machaerirhynchus nigripectus
CAGAGCCGCTGGATGGCGCGGGAGGCTCCGCTCCCGGGGACTCGGCCGGGCCTGCTGCTCTCCTCCTCTCCCTCGACCTGGTGTCTGCCGCCAGAGACGGGCTGTTGTGAGTACGGAGGTGTCTTTTCCGTTGTCCCGCTCCTCCCTTATTTCCCATCTTGACCACTTAATCCAACGGTGCCATAATTAGGAATTCAGAAAAAGTCTTGATCCTGGTCCCAAAGGCATGAAAATAATAGCTTTCATGCAGTAGGCAGGTTTTGCACCCACAAGGTTCTTCACAGTGAAATACATCAAACAGGTAACACCTAACAGCAGCCCAGCCACAGGACTGCCTTTGTGAGACTTGTTACATCAAGAGCCAGTTAACGGCAACAAATCTGTTCAGGTTATTTGGAGTTCTGAGAGGTCAGTGGTGTGTTATCTGCAAGCAGTCTGCTCTATATCCTCTTGAATAATACCTAGGTACTCTCCTAGTACTTCTTTTACTTATGACCATACTTGTCATAGGTTATTGCAGCAGAATTGACAGGAGACACTGGATATATTAAAGATGTGGTAAGAACTTAAGTGTGAAGTTGTTCAATGTGAGGATAAAACTTTGCATCTGTTATATGCAAGACACTTCTTTGCCCTTAAGTGGAAATTTTTCCTGCCTCTTCTGCCTCCCTGTCCATGAATGTGGGATAGCAACCAAGCAAGAACTAGGACAATTTAGAATAAGCTTTCAGTATCAACTGAAATAACCTTCCAGAAGCTGAGTTGTGAGCTTAATCCACAAGTCCTTTCCAGGCTACATGGTAAGGGAAGAGGTCTTAAGGGTTTTTAGTGATAACTTCTCCACTTAGACCTTTCTAAAGTTGGTTCGGTTAGATTTCATTATTTAAAATAGAAGAATATGTGGTTTGAAACTGACGTTAAAAAGGAGGCATGAACTTTAGTTCAGTTACATTCTTTTAAGAGGTATTTAGATAGAATTTATTCTTTGGCAAGGTGGAGATTTGTAGTGTGTTCCATCTGAATGAAACTGTCCCAGGAGCTCACCTGAGCTCCCCTCCATTCTCCCTAAGAAAAGAAATTCCAACCTTATCTGCTGCCTCCAAGATGAGCCATAGCCCAGCATGAAAATCCATTCTTTTGAATCCTGATCTCAAGTAGACTTTACAGTACTGCAGCATTACTTAACAAGGCAAGAGACATCTTACAGACAAGTGGCACATGGGAAGTAAAACGGGATTCGTAAATAGATTTCTTTTAGTGCTCCTCAAATAATACGTTCGTTTTTCCCGTTTCTGTTGTAGCACTTGATCTACAGAAGAAAGTTTATTTATGCTTTTTGCATTTATTAAAAATGTATGAAAAAAGGCTTTTTGGAGGAGGGTAGCTGCTGTCAGAAGGGTTGTCCGCCTCTCACTTCTTCCTATCCGCCTTGAGGCAAAATATTTCAAATACAGGGATTTCAAGACAATTAAGAATTTAAAGGGTGTAAGAGTGGTTTCAGAAGTCCAACAGTTGCTCCTAGGAATCTAGTATAGCACTCAAATTGAAGGTATTGACTCTCAAATGAAAGCTGATGATCCTCCACTTCTAGGAAAACATGGGACTTTGTTGTGAGAAGTGACAAATAGGATTAAGCATTTCTAATACCAACTAGTTAGCTGTTCTCTGACTCTAGCTTCATAGTAACAGACTTCATAAAAGTTTGCTAAATTCCACTAGTAGAGATGTCTGTCATATTAGTTTGACAGAGCATGTTGCATATCTGCAGAGAGAGTGGTCATCAAAATGTTGTTCGAGTGACTGTGGCCAGTGGTTTTGCCATATATTTCTGAACTTAAGGAGTTAGATGTCAGTGTCCATGTTGTCCCTGGAACCCCTTTTTTATCCCAGGAATAGGGAGTTGTAGAGCAATGGGTTCGTATTCTCCTTTCCCTATAAAGGGGTCAAAATGGGGAAGGAGCTCCTTAGTTCTCACTTTGCAAGCTGTGCTTATGTGGTCACATTAATTTGTCGTAAGGCTGCACTGCTGCCAGAAAGCATTCTCCAGCCCGTGCATAGCTAGGGATTATTTGCTGCTTCCCATGGTGATGAATAACTTGTACAGTGATACTGTCGATTGGGTCATCTGGCTGAAAACTAATCAACCCACAAAAATAGTTCACTGAAATGCATGTACTGACCAGGACTGGTATGGGATCATCTCCACTGGTGTGTTCTAGGTGATGAAGAATGCGCGGGGAATGCCCCCTTTGAGCAGGGCTGCAGACATGCCTGTTTAAAACAGCTGTGAAATCACTGGCTGGGGCGGGATCCAGGAGGCTGAGCTAGATGCCTGCACTTGTCCTGCTGTTGACGGCTGAAGTGCTGTTGGCAACACTCTGCTGCTAAGCCACACCCTGCGCAAGGAGCTAGAACATTTCACAGATGGGCTGGTGTTTTCAGACTGACACCACAGCACACCTGCCCTTTTTCCTTTTGTGGGTGCAACCATAAGGGAAAAGAAGCAGGTTTCCTTCAGAGAGCCTCTGGATGTCTTTCTGCCTATAAAGATGCTGCCTGTACTAATCTGAGCCAGGTCAATACATAAAATCTACTGTCAATAGGTACTTACTTGAATAAGTAATTGCAGGAGGGGAAAAGTAGCTGTTCCATTAATATGCTTTTCATTACTGAAACACATTATTTATAGGCAGAACATGGAGACATCTTAGAGGTCCTAAATCCAGACAATAAGAAGTCAGCTTTATAGCAGAAGACGTAACTGTTCAGTGTGTAGAGCGGCTTATTTTTGTTTCTTAATGTTTTTAGATGTGATTAGAAGTTCATTAAAGTCCTTCAGGAATTGCAGTCACAGAAGTAAAACCCTTTCTTTAGAAGAAAGATTATTTCCACTCAAATGAAGAAAAACTAATTTAAAACCTAGACAAGAGTATCTGTTTTTTTCAGTATCTGAAGAGCTTTTGAACTCTTCCTGAATAGATAGTGATACATTTACAGCAGTCACTATCAGTGTAGAGTGCCTTCCTTGGCAGACATCTAGAGGAAAGGAGGGAGTTGCTAGTTTTGATTACTTCCGTAGAAATATGAAAGACACAGAAGAGACAAGAAACCAGAGAATTCAAATATTAATTTCCCTCCTAATCAGCTGAATTGCTTTTGAAGCAACTAGTAACAAGAAGTAGTAGAACTAAGAAGTTCTCTAACCTGAGAAGAGTTTTTGCGTGAGTGTCTTGCTGAAGTGTTTTCAGTGTGAAACAAGGTGCTATGGATTGAGAGCTGGAGGCATGGATTTCAGTATTCACTGATGAATATCGTTATGTTGGAATTAACATAAACATATTACACAGGTTGAAATTATACATTGCTTTGTTAATAGCATGGTTATGGTGGTCACTATGTAATGACAAAAAATATGATTTATGTAAACATGGTCTGTGTCTAAATGTTACATTTGCAGCACAAACAGCCAAATATCTTTTAAATGTAGGTTATTTTAGTGACAGCCCAAGCCATGACAATAAGATGTTAGTACAACCTACTGAGCAGACAGAAATCTTAGCATCTTGAAATAATGACTTCTCTGAATTCCTTATTCTTTCAGAACAATTGCCACCTCAGAAATTTGGAATGCTATTGCAGGGCTACGCTGATAATTCATATCGAAAGATGATAGAAATGTAGGAGACATCCTGGAATAGCAGGCTTACAGGGTCATACTCCTTGCTTACGCCACGGGCCTCGGGCTGGAACCACAGGAAATGACAGTGTTCTCCTCACCTTCCTGGAAATGCTAACCCAATTTGGTACTCTTGTCAGGCCTGCAGTAGGCGCGAGAATGGTGGTGGGTAAATGGTACTATTAGTAAATCACGAGGGTTTCGTTCTCCCAGTAGTTAATTTGTAGCATTCCCAAGAATGCAAATGCTGAAGTTTAACAGTGAGACTGACAAATGCTTTATCTGATACTTTTCTTGAATGATTCAGGAGAAATGTTCAGATGTTACAGTAATCAATGGATAGCACAGGAACAAATGGAAAAGCATTGCCTACTGAACAAAGATAAATAAGAATAGAGCTGAGACACATTTCTGGGGTTGATTTGGACTTTTAAACAGTTTGAATAAATGGAATGTAGAGGGACCTGAGCAATCCACAGTGGAGAGCTAACACAAAATAATTCCTATTTCTTACATAGTGGCTGTTGTTAAAGAGGGTTAGAAAATATCCAATCTCAGTGTGAATTTCCACTGAGAGAATCCACTTCAATTCATAGTAAATTTCTGCCATGTACTACATAGGTAAGAGGATGGTGCATGGAAGTTGGAAGAGGAGGGAGAGTAAGTGAGTGCTTCAACATCTGCCTCCTTTAATGAATGATGTGACTAACTGGGCAAGTATCCAGCGCAGACACCAGTGGATCCTCAGTAACTGGCTGGCCTGGCTACAAACTCTGATTTCAGCTGTGGGCCAAGCACCTTGGTCCTCCAGATGTTTCGTTTCAACTTGGGGTGTCAGTTTCTAACTGTTCTGTTGTGTGGTTCTCAGCAGCCCTTCAGAAAAATGTGCTGTGTATGGATCTGCACTTCCAGCTCAGAATGCAGGAAGGAGGACTGAGCCAGATGGTATATGCAGTAAAGGAGTGCGAGGGTAGCTTTGTGGAGCGGGGTTGTGCTGTAAGAGAGTAAGGGGCAGTGTAAGCATGGCCCGAGGCCCTGGTCTGTGGCATCAGAGTAACAAGCACATGTTTATGTCAGGTCCCAGGGGAAGATGGAGGTGTAGGAGAGAGAGGAAGTGGTGGGGTTTGAGAGCTGGAGCTGTATGCTCCTTTAATAGGGAGAGATGGGCTTGAGACCCTACTTCAAAGAAGGAATAGGAGGTAGGTAAAGGTGCAGGATACTGTGTGGAGGTCAGAGTGCAGTAAAAGAATAGGGAAGGTGAAGTTGGTCCATGATACTTGCGTCCTTTTCTGATTGTTACATGGTCAGAAATTGTTGTGTGTATCCTCTCTGTTAAATATTTAGTTGTTAAGTATTGTGTAGATGTACTTTAAAAAGGGGAAAAAGTCTAAATTAAATATAATTTTTATTTATAGACCAACACTATTATAATGAATGAATAATTTAAGGAAAATATAATTGGAGTAAAGAAGAAAAAACTCTGATAGGCTTCACCTGGGCATGTTCGAGTCACATGCACAGAGCTGTGAATTGCTCCTGCTGTTGAAGGCAGTGATATGGCAACTGTGGCAACATGTGTAACAGACTGAAGAGCCTGACATTATTAACATTTTTTTCAGCGTGAGTACAAGGCTGATTAAATTAATTCTAAACTGTCTCTTTGATAAAATGCAGTTTGAATCCCTGCATTCTGTAGTATAAGGTCTCTTTTGTCATCCTTTAATCATATTCAGATCTTCCCAGAGCCTTTGTCATGTTGTCAGTGTGCTTCTTGAAGGCTCTGCTAGACAGAGCATTTGAACAGTGATCATATCTGTGTCAAGTACAAAAGTAAAGTCTGCCTGTTCCTCCTTGATGTTGCTGTTTATGTGTCAGCTGTTCTAGCCAGTGTTCTGGTGAAAACTCTGTTCGACCTAGCTTTCATCTCTAGGTTGTTAGCCAAGCTGAGGATCCCTGAACTGTGTGCTCACAGTGTGTGTTTGGCATGCTGCTGCCTTTGTTCCTGGTGTGGAGTTACATTTTATTCTATTGAACTGCACATCACTGATCATATTTTTACCAGACAATGCAGACTGTTCTGTCATCTCTATTATCTACCAGTCTCCTAGCCTTTGTTTTTACCTGTAAATTCTATCAGTGTATTTTATACATACAAGTCATTCTTTGTCTCCCTCCCCATCTCCCTCTCTGTCCTGCCTCTCTTCCCTGCACCCCAGTTGCATAAGCCTAATGCCAGAACTCTGTGAGACCGACTAGAAAGCTCATATAACAAATTAACTTTTTCACACCTGTCATTTGAAATCAAATCAGTAGTGATATATATGAAAACATCACACTGTAAACTCTAGGATCTGAAAACAGGCATACTGGTTGCTTTTCCAGTTCCCTCGTGAAATGCAGCATAACATGGAGAGGTGGACAGGTGACTTCTTCAATCCACACAGCTAAACCCAGCACAACTTGGAACCCAAATCAAAGACACGTACTGATCATTTATGTGGAAAAACACATTGTGGAACTTGTCTTTTATTTTTTTTAAATTGATTTAAATATGCTAAAATGATTTAGTATCTACTTTATCAATCAAAGTGTTAGGTGATAAGCTGTATAGCTAAGGGTGACATATCAATATTGCTGTCTTTTTCAGGAAAAAATTGTGCGCTCACCAAAAGTGTCTAGAATGATGCATTAAATCCTTAATAAGGTTTAAATGAGGATTGTGATAAGTACAGTAATTTTGACAAGAACTGTGATAACTCTAATACTATTCTACATTTAATAATTCAGTAATCTAATCTCGTATTACTTGTTTTATCTGGTATTGGTGCTGGTCTGTAGCTGACAAACCTCTGATTGCCCAGCTCATCCTGTTGAAATAATGGAACAACTTTATTTGACCTTTTTAGGAATTTCTTGAGTTTTTCAAGAATTACTAAAATTTACACTGAAAGTCCCATGCAGTATTAAATTTCATAATCCCTAGGATGGTATTATATTAAGACTTGCAATATAGGTAGATCAGTTCAGCAGGGAAAAAGTTGTTAGAAATGTTATAGTGTTGGTATGGTAACTATTGCATTAATTAAATTATTAAATTTAAGAAATAAATAAAATTGAAAGTGCATTAAAGATGCAATTTTTTATTACACTTCATCTTCAATTCAGTTTTAGGTGTTTTCTGGAAATCATCTATAATAAATAAATAATAAGTATCTTACTTGCGTAGATTGAGTGCGTTGTATCTTTATTATTGCTTAAGTGAGATCTGTTTGGCCTCCTAAATTCTGTTTGGAGACTGTCTTGTCACTAATTTAATAGCTGCCTGGTGTAACAGGTCAGAAGTTTCCACAGATGTTTAAGCTTCTTTCGTGTACTGTGCGTGTTTTCCAAGAAGTGTTAATTTCTTCCTGCAAACGGGTGTATCTGTACACAAGCACTGCTACTTGATGTTTCTGGTATTGCTCTTTTTACAAGGACATTAAGATGCTAATCCAAAAACATCTTTGATCCAGGGTTTGACATGAGTTCTCACTCCCAAACTATTTCAAAATAAAAATACGTATTTATTATGGCCACTTTCCGTTTCCTAGCGTCTGACTGCAGTGCCTTCCCTCTGCACTTTCAGTTGGCACCTAACTGTACCAACACCTAGTATACCTATTATTCATCACCGAAGAACAGGAACTAAAAGTGGGAAGTGAGGAGGGAGCTTTCTCAGGCATCTCTGCTGCTGGTGAGATGGAGTCTTTCTGTCAGCTCCACAGATGCTTTCTCTCTTCAGTAATCATTTGCTCCTCACTGCATTTAAAACTTCCACCTTCAGCTGCATAGATCCAGCTGATTTCAGGCTGTTTTCTAGTCATGTAGATGTTCTAGTCTAGGGGTGTAGTCAGCCATTTTAATGGATTCTTCTTTCAACAATGATTATTGGTTATGCCTGCAAGGCATTCAGCCTCATTTGTCTTTATATAAGCATCATTATAAAAGCAAGCTTGGTTATATTACTTTTCCTACTTTGACCAAAATATACTATTCCTGTGAAAGCTACTTTAGGTATGTTTTTTGCCTGTATGTGAGGTTTTGCCAGTGCAAATATATTTATTATAGAATGCTCTTCTTCATCTTTGTGATCTGTACAATTATGTCAGCAGAAGTGTCCACAGAGGTTTAAGCATTTATTGTGAACTTAACTTATTTGGAAAAATGAGTGTCAAAAAGGTGACTGTCAGACTGTTTATATATTCAAACCAAACACCTCTATTTTTTAACCTGTGGTTCCTAAATTCTGACTAAAGGCAAAACGTGGTGTAGAAGGCATCTGATCCCATCTCATCAGATTGTTTGTGGAAGTCTGTTGATATGACTAATTTTTTTTTTGCCTTTGTTTTATTCTGAAAAGCTTTTTTGCTAAGCTCTGCTGATGGCAATAATGGAACTGTTAACTGGACGACTAAGCGAGCCCACAGTTATATTATCAGCAGAATAAAGGCTGTTCAGAAGAATGGTGAGTTTAGGTTGTAAATTTAAATCCCATGTTGGTTCCAGCAAACCTGCTTTTAATATTACTCTTGCTTTTCTGGTCATGTCCTTGTTTTAGGAGTAGGGTGCTATTTTAAGGTAAGTAATTTGGAAAACTACATTTCTTCAATCTTCAAACATTCACAGACCTGCGTGTTCTTGTTAGTCTTCCCTGATTTTTCCTGTTCCTATAGCTTTGCTTGAAATAATGGCTGTGTTTATACCTAATACTGCCCATTTTCTTATCATGGCTGGTTGCTTGAAGATACCTCTGCAGTTTGCTTAATACAATAACTTGTCTGTAACAATTCGAAAGAGTCTTCTCACACATTAATGTAAAAAGACTATTTTACTGAAATTTATGTAAGTACACATCAAACATTGTAGCTAGTGCACACTGGCTGAGAAAAAGCTTTGCACCAATTGCTCATCTAGGCAGGCAGTCGGGATTGGCCTCCAGGTCAAGTTATCTCTGGGATTGTGCTTCATCTGCTAATTATCAGACAGAGAGAAGCAACTGAAATTTCCAGAAACAAAAACTTCCAGGTGAATTCTTTTCTGAAGATCATCAACATACAGGCTGCTACCAACACAGTGGACTCTTTTGGACTCTTCCAAAATTTCTGGAGATGGGAGTTTTCTGTTTCTGGTAGCAGGCTCTGGGATGCAGGCTGATAAAATCCTGTCTGAACTCCTGGCTGTGCCAATGTTCAAGACCTACAAGGAGATCTTGGAATCTACAGGAAGTCCTCCAAGTGATCTGGAAACAAGAAAGAGGAAAGCAGTGCTGTCAAGGTAGCTGATTCTAGCAGGGATCTGATGTGATCCTGTGTAGTGAGTATTTTTAATTTCCCATGATTAGTTCTACAGAAGCTTTTCACAGTCCCTGAGATTTTTATCTACCACAGGGAATTTGCTCAGATAATTCACAGCTGGCAGTCTGCTGTATTAGATTAGTATCTCTTTGTTAAGTATATTCAGTTTTGTCCCTACATCACCCAAGATGATGATTACACATTCATCTCGATTCTCAGTCTTACAAAAATAATTGTGGGTTTTAAAAGCTTGCAAAGAAAGTAGCGTTTCACTTGTTTAATTATTGAAAAGCTAGTGATAGCTGTAGTGGGCTGGAGACTCATCATTTTCCTTCTGATTCCGAAGAAACTTCATGGGGGAAAAAAAGGAGGGCTTCTCTCACACGGAGGGCAAGAACTTTTGAGTTCTTAATCGCCATACTTGTGCCATTATGATGTGTTTGTCATTACAAGATAAAACAGGTTTCTGGGTTTTTTCCTTTTGAGAGATGCTTCTAGACTTCCACCAAAATCAATGTTTTATATCTGCATCAAATCCTTACTGGCGTACTTATTTCAGCAGCAGGGAATGTCTCATTGCTAGGAATGAGCAAGCATTTAGTGATGGTAATAGGTTTCCTATAGCAGACAAAATAAGTGTTACATGGGTTTTTTCAGTAACTGCTGATGCTGTCATGCTTCTTTCTTTCTGAAATAATTGCTTATGGAGAAAAAATACGCATTACTTTTTCACTGTTTTTCCTGTTTGAAATGGACTTTCATTGTAGGGGAAAAGCATCAGAAATGGAAAACTGGACTTTTCTAGGTATTTAATGCACTTTCAGCCAGCCACCATGTTTTTGTCAGTTCTTCTATTAATGGTACTGTACTTTTTCAGCTTTTCTTGAAAATATTTTAAAGGAAATTAATTAACTTACTTGTGCTGTTTACATCTCATTCATAGAATTGAGTGCAGAGGCTTTTTGGATAATCATTTACTAATTTTAAGTAAATAAATCAATGATCTTATTATACCTAAGTCTACGTAATGAAAATGACAGTAACTGGTTTATTAACCACACAGAATCATAAGAATTCATATTCAAGGATCATTTTAATTTTATCACTAAGATAAAATTATTAGAAAGGTATTCTGTTCAGTATTGTGTTAAAAGTGGTTTTCAAATATGGGAAAAAGCACATGCTGTGGAATGTGATCAGTATTATATCCAGAGCTATACACTCTGTAATAGCAAGATTGAAGAGTGGGAACTATGTAACTAAATGTGGAGATCTACATTATGGATATATGCATCTCCTCTCAGCTGCCTCTGCAGTCCATGGAGATCTAGTCAGTGTAGCCTGGAATCTAGGACATGATTCATCTCATTTTAAAGGAGAAATCAAATAAATCAACCCCTAGAAGCGTCTGTTTCTTCTCCACTGACTATAAAAGGAGCCTGACTAACTCAGTGGTGGATGTTGTTTCTGTAGGCATCTAAAATTAGGTGAGAGAGATTCCACTCAGAGTACGTGGTGCAAGGGCTGGAATGCCTGTGATTAATGCCTAATTAGTGGTGCCTTTTTAAGCAGATCTCAAGAAAGAAAGTTGTTATAATTACAAGGCCTGAGAAATTATACCAGGATTAAAAAATTACACCAAGATTAAAATATTTCATTAGTTCTATCCACATTTCAAACGTCTCCTCCTTATTGATCCAAGTGTTGAAATTAGCCCCTCTAGACCTACAAGCTTGTTCCTATGAGTTTGTTACAATGACTCTGAAGTGTCTTTTGGTGGCTGTCTTCCCAGTGACAGAACCTCCATGCTGTATGGCCTATGATTTTTTTTTTGGAGATGTGATTTCTCATAAAGTTTCTTTCAGTTTGGCAAGCAAGGCTGATAGCTGCATGTGGTTATCTGTGACTTACCATCTTTATCTACCACTTTTGTAATCCTCATCTCACTAACAAAATCTATTAGCAATGATCAATTCTTTTAGGGCATTGACTTAAAATTCAGTAGTAATAAAATTAGTAATACAAGCTACAATCAGTCTTATTAAGACATACGAGAAACACCTATTAAATCAGTATTCTCTGTTTATACTTATATTTTGAAACTTTTTGATAAAGTGGTTTCTTGTCCATCTAATTTATTGTAATGATTTCTTTATTCTTCTAATTCATTAATATATGTATGTAGTTCTGTGTCAGATGTGTTATACCTAAAGAAGATTCCTTATCAATGAATTTTGTATGAAATAAAAAATAGCTTATTGCTGTTACGTGTGCCGATGGTTCTGAATTAAGTTTTCTTTAGGTTTTTAATTCTTAGACCTGTAAAACATGGCATCATTTTTTTTGTTTGCAATCAGTTTCACCTGACTGGCCTATAAATACCCACGTCCTTTTGTTTTATCCTTCAATACAAGCACAGCATCTTCAGAAAAGAGCTCTCTAACCAAAGTTCGAGATGTTTTTTTTCTGAGCCTGGTGGTCTGAGAAAGCCTAGCTTTTAAGAACTTCTAAAAGTCAGCTGAAGTGCATTGCTACGTCCTTTTCTGCACAAGGAATGAAAAATCTGCCATTTCTGCTCAGTAGGGAATGAGAATTGTCGAGGTTCCTCCGTATTCCTCTGTTGCTCCTTTTATGTAAAGTATCAGGAAAACATGATTGTATCATTCATTTAATGTATTTTTATTAATGTAATATTTCAAATAAACCAACTATAAAATTACAATAGTCTTCCTCATTTTTTAAATTACAGTTAAAATAAAGAGCTTATACAGCTCTTGAAATCTTAACCTAGGCAGTTTTGTTTACTGCAGTCTTGGAAGGGATCCTGGGCAAAGAGATGTTTTGCTCTGTGTTCTGTTCTTTAATCTATGTAACCTTTTGTGTCTAATATTTGTTGCTTTCCTTCTCCCAGATGCCTGCATTGCTGTTGAAATGCATGAAGTTACCTACAGCATGTCTCATTTTTGCCTTTTTTCTGTCTCTTATCTCTCCTTCTGCTTTTCAGTGTACACAATTCTGTCTAAGGTGCACTCTGATCGGAATGTATACCCTTCTGCTGGAGTTCTGTTTGTTCATGTTTTGGAGAGAGAGTACTTTAAGGGGGAATTTCCTCCTTACCCAAAGCCTGGTATGAGATGTTAAGATCTTCCATATTATATACAAATACAGTAAAAATATTATTCTAAAAAACTGCAGTCTATTTAGCATACCTTATGGTTCAAAGTATAAGATAAAGAGGACAGGTTTTAGTTTCTATTGAAATATCTTCAAATGAAATAAAATGTGTAGTCCTACACTTTTAAAATATTCTAGTTTGTGATCATTTGTAAAAAGATGCATATAATTGTGTATTGTGAAAAATGCTCTTAATTTGGGAAGGTGTAATAATATATATATCTGATATTAAGAAGTGTTCCTTCATTTTTGCATTAAATATGAAATAGTGGCAATTTTATAATTGTCTGTTAAAAATGCTGTTTACATGATCACTGTTTCAGACATAGTATATATCAGGCTATATGAAGGAGCAATTCGAAAGCATATAGTAAACATGAGACAAAATAGAAGATTCAGTCAAGTATGAGACTTCATAATACTGGTTTTGACATACACTAAAGCTAAAAGACTGTTCGCCACAGGTTAGGGTATGTGTAAGCAATGTGGTAGGGATGGGAAGAGAGAGCATTCAGCCACACATGCATATCAACAATAAAAAGGAATACATGTATTGTATCCAGTTTATATAAATATGACTGTTTTCCTGTATGAATAGGTAAAACCTCTATTCAGTGCACGCATAATCAAAGCCTGTTTCATTAATAAACTTTTGAATTGATTTGAGAGTGCTATTACTAAAACTTACTTTAAAGAAAAAGTAAGCTTCTGTTAGCATTGGTTAAATTTTGACTAAACATAAGTAAACCCAAACGTTTTACAGATCTCTTGTCTTTGAAAAATGGATACTTGAGTCTTCATTTATGTTATGTCATGGTGACTGGCAGACTGAAGTTGGTCTCTGTCCCAGTTTTCTCCCAGTTTTGGCACATAGGTGGAAGGAACTTGGGACATTTTACTATTGATGGATCATCTCACAGCTGCAGCTTCTTGACATTTGTGTGGTTCCAAGGCAATAGGAATCTGGTTTGAGATCCTGTTGAAATTGCTGTTCCCATAGACAATTGTGATTGTATGAGAAAGTCACTGTGAGGTCAGGTTTTGTCATGATCCTTTTATTTTTGTCTGCTGAGCTGGATCATTACCATGGCCTGCCTTGACAAAGGAAGGGCATACCAGAATGTCTCATAGGTGGCTTTCAGAATTTTGCCCAAATCATTTGTGGTGCTGGGAATTTGGTTAGAGCAGGGTGCTAATAATGCCAGGTTGTGGGTTCAAGCTCTGTACAGGGCATTCACTTAAGAGCTGGACTCCATGATCCTTGTGGGTCCCTTCCAACTCAGAATATTCTGTGATTCTGAATGCAATGGATTAGATTACTGGGACGTCCTGAGAAAATTGTGAGGGTAGTTGTGTTACACCCCAGTACTGGTTTGGTCTGGTTCTGATTCATTTTACTCACCCAGATGCGTAAATGCATACCTGAAGAAAGACTAGTTACCCCTGGGCAACACGTCTCAGTCTCTTTGTCCCTCTCTGGAGGAGATGAGAGCTGTTCATTCTTCACTGGGCTTGGTTTCTGCCTTCTGCCAGCCTGCCTGTTATCTTCTTTCATCACTTGTGCTGCAATTCTGTTGCCATCTCAAAGCCGAGCTGGAGTGCAGGGCAGAGGTGCCTGTGCAGGCTCTGAATGGATTTGACTTGAGTTCCGTGCCTCAGCTGGACACTGTCTCGATGGTGAGGATTTGGTAGTGCTCAGGCATGATTTCATTTACAAAAGCTAAAATAAACTCAAGTCAAATCCAGACATTTGTAAGAGTATCAATAAGAACCACAAGAACTGATGTACTGGTTTGACTTGAGGGGCTTTTACAGATTTCAGCTGGACCACTGTATTTAGTAGTTATCAGTGGATCCAGTACACAGGAATGTCAGATCCTTTTTTGAATTAATTTGTTCTCTAAAGTAAAATGACTGTCAGGCTGTTGGTGCCAAAGACCTGTGTGTGTCCTAATGCTAACAGAAGCTTTCAGGCATTATTGATTACACAGCCACGCTTTACAGTGCATTGGGTACCTGGATCCATCATTAAAAGCATAAATAAAAGTAAGCTGGGGGGGGGGGAATTATAGGACTGAAACCTTTGTGCTTCTGTCTGTAAGGAGGTTAGATACTTCAAACTGAGGTGGAACTGAGCTCTAAAAATCAGACCCACTAGTTACCGAACATGAGCACTCAGTCAGCCAAGACTCTAGGAGATACCAGTACATTATCTCTGCATTTGGTTACACTTTCCAGGTAGGAATTTCTTAATACGTCTTAAGTGCTAAGTAACAGTTCCCTTATTTCTGATATGGTAAAGGTTAGCAAATTTTAATTGTGTTTTTTTTTAATTTTTAGAAAGGTTCAGAATAAGCAGAATAAGACTTCCTAGGTGAAAAATTAAAGCATGTAGCATTTTCTTGTAAATATTCTAATACAATTTTTCTTATCTAGGTGAAATAAGTAATGATCCTATAACATTTAATACCAATTTAATGGGTTACCCTGACAGACCTGGATGGCTGCGCTATATACAAAGGACACCGTACAGTGATGGAGTGCTGTATGGTTCACCAACTGTAGAAAATGTGGGCAAGCCAACCATCATTGAGGTATTTGCTTTCGAAAGTTCAAAAATACGTATTTTGGTTTAGAGTGTAAAGTTCAGAACTGTCAACACGTTCCCCTTTATTTTTGAATAGTTAATTACAATATTAAAAAGTTTATAAGGCATGGACACAGACTTGTGATATTAATACCTTCTCACAGGTATCATTTTATCCTCCTTTGAGAGAAAGCCAGATTGTTTGACATTTCATTTCTTACTTAAAAGGTACAACTAATAAGTAGCAGTAACTAGTTAGCTGCATGCAATACCTTTTGACTTTTGCCTTTGAACTTTCCAAGAGGCATTTCATTTCAGTAAATTATGACTATATTAAAGTTTTATTCAAAACAGAGAGCAAAAAACCTTTGTAAAAAACTGTACTTGAAGAATAATTGGATTTGGAACTTTGTAACATTCAGCCTAAATATGGGCCAGACTTTTCCCCACTGGATAAGAGTGTTCAGTCAACAAACAGTTGTGGGGTTTTTTTGGGGGTGGGGGGGGGAGGGGTGGTGGTTTTCTTTGGTAGTTGCTGTTGATTGGTTTGGGCTATTTTCGATTGTTTTTCATCAAATATCCCTGTGTTCATTATTTGTATTTATTGATAGGTTTATTTTAGTTAGCAGTTTTGTGAATTTAGTTCTTATAAGTGTAACAATGACAAAACTGTCTTTTTGAGAGTTAGCTGTTCAAGTGTTTAAAATCACTAATTATTCATTGAGCAACAATTTAAAGGGAAAAGGGACAATATTTTCTTCCATGTATCTCATAGACAGCAGACTGAATCAGACACTGTGTGGTTCACACTGTTAAGAAATCTACGCATTAATTTGCTCCAGCCATTTCGCTGCTTCAGCAGTATATTTGTCCTAAACCCCTGATGAGTATTTTTTTCTAAATTGCATTTGATGTAGTTTTTCTTCCTCAAGAATGACAGCTGTGAATGTTAAGTTATACTGCAGATAGTTGCACCCATGCTTAATTTTGTATACATGATTCTGTTTTGATTTCAGCAGAACTAATAACATCTGAGAATTGATCATGTGCAGAAGTTCTTGCAGGCTTTGCTTAGTTTCCTGTAGAGGAAACCAGTATTTAAAATTGCCAGGTTTTAGATGGCATGTGCTTTTAGATTCTAGGATCTGTATCAAGACCTCCATTCTAAGCATGACCCCAAGCCATATTTGAAGTAAATCTTGCCTAGCATACAAATTAATTCCTTGCAGTTCCAGTCTTAGATGTGGCTTTTGAATTAATTTTGTGGTACGTGAGGAGGGCAGATGGCATTTGATCCTCTTCCTAGTGCCCTCTGAGAGGAGTGATTGCATATTCCTGGCCTTAATATAACTTCCATCATGTTATAATTCCTGAGGGGATGTCATGGGTAGGTCAGTTAAGTGGACAAGACCTCATGATTAGAATAGACTAGCATTATGCATAGCACTGCAGTAGAGCAGGTAATGTTCTTGGGCTCAAACTCCTTTGAAAGCTGTGCAAAGACAGTCTGTGTTTGAATGAATGTTCAGGATAGAGGCAGTCTCTGCTATTCCTTGATGTGGTGCGTGGGCTACACTGGCACCTCCCACCGCTGGAGTGCAGGCTCACAGTGGGTACTGCCCTGCTCCTCTAGAGAGCCTGTACAACCAGGGGTTTGATTTTCTGAGTACTAGTGGTTCAACTGCTGTTGAAACAATTCTTTGAAAAATTAACAGAATTAGGACTGGAGAAATCTCAAATTTATTTTCTGGTAATTTTATAATGAAATTGTAACATTAAAAGAGATCTGATTATAAGGTAAACTTTCCCCTCTCCACTTAAACAAACCTGCAGTAGATACTCCACATCATTTTTCCTTTTCATTCAAATCCTTTAGAAGAAGTGCAACATCTGTTACTTTTATTTATTTAATAGTCAATGTCACAGTGGTTTGTGGCTCTGCTGAGAAGCAGCATAGTTCTGTCACTATTGTCACTCCTCTGCCTCTCCTTTGTTTTTGAAATGAGTGAACTGAAGTCTAAAATTAGAAAGGAAATCAGTATTCTTCAGTTTGTTTCACGAAAGATTTACCACCTTGCAGGGGAAAAAAAGGTAGAGAAAATAATACATAATTATACTGATATCCAGCCTTATTCTGCATTTCTTATGAATGAACACTTCATCGTAGTACAACCTTGGAGTATGGTCACCACTGAGAAGTAACCACTTGCTTGCATTTCAGGTATCCTAGATATTTAAACTTTTAGATAGTATCCTTGAATATTTTATTCATGAAGGTGTACATTTCCAAAAATAAGAGTCACAAATGTTGCATCTACCTCCTGATTTTCACTTCCCCTACAGTTACAAATTCCAGGATTTTTAAAAAAACTACTTGTGTTGGAGCATTACTTTGAATCCATTCATGGAGTGTGGGGCTAAAGCTAAAACTAAACACCAGTCCCAAAGATGAGAATTCCTGGCATCCCACTTCTTCCTTTAAAAAACCTCTCCATGTAGTTTATTTCCCTAGGAGCTATTGATGAATTTAGATCTAACAGTATTGATGGAGGGGGGTTGGAGACTGCATGGTGAAATGGAGAAAACAATCTTTCCTTATGGTGGTTCTTAAAGATTACAGAAGAGAAGGAATGCACATGTATGGCAAAACACTTCTATCAGGACCAAAATACATAATTTTCACATATATCCCTTTGATAGTTGTATTTGGCTATAGACTGGTCAAGAAAATTCCAATATCCTGACTTGAAGGTAGTACTGCAATAAATTGACCTTACCTTTAAAATTTATATTAGTGAATGAATGTTCATACGGTTCAAAATAAGGAGGCAAAGCACTTAAAAACGATAAGTATTTCTAAGTTCTCAATTTAACTTTCACTGATGTTTGACTGATATAATTTTAAACCTTCAATGTTTTGTAATCCTATCCTTTTCACTCTAGATCACTGCGTATAACAGGCGTACCTTTGAAACAGCAAGACACAATTTGATCATTAATATAATGTCAGCAGAAGGTTGGTACAGAATATAACTGGTTGGGTTTTGAACTGAATGAGCAAAACCATCTTATGGGCTTCTGCTTTTGAAGATAAATACTGTAAAATAGTTGTCTGGTGTTCAAGCCAAATGCAGGGGCCCAGGGGAGAAGTTAGAGAATTTTTCCTGCTTTAATTCATTTTGGTTTTTTAGTCCAGATTATTTCTGTCATTCAGGACTGTTTTTCTTCACTCACAGAAAAATGTTTGCATGTGTGTTTTTCACTGAACTGCTTTTAATTCAAAATTCCCCTGTCTTTTCAAATGGAACTTACATGAAGGATTTTACTCTCTTTCTGCATATTATTTAGTTTTCTTAATTCTGCATGTGGCTTATGCAACAAACAATTGTGTAGGCAGAATCAGAAAACAAGTTATGGTATATATGGGCACTTGGACCTTAAAATTAGTTCTTTTTATCACATTTACCTATTTACATTCTGGAGCATAGAAGGTTGGAATCCATTGTTGCTGCACATCGCTTTTGACCCCCAAATTAGCATGAATGTAATTATATCTGTTTAATGAATTTTTACCAGCTGGGACTCTTTTCCTCTAGTCTGCTTCTTCATCTCCCAGTTGTTTTATAAATAACTGAAGGTTTTCAGCTCACGTAGCAACTAATGGTACTCACTACTGAATTAAACATAATCACATTAGGTTCAAAATGAGCTAATTCAAACACAAGATTTTTGGAAAGGCGTGTCAATCTTAAGTAGTATTACATTAATCATTACTCCAGATATTTTGGAGATTTATTTTTGGATTTATGGAGCCTTTGTTTAATGCAACTCTCTTTTTCATCACAAGTAGATTTTCCTTTACCATATCAAGCAGAATTCTTCATAAGGAATATGAATGTAGAAGAAATGTTAGCAAGTGAAGTTCTTGGTGACTTCCTCGGAGCGGTGAAAAATGTATGGCAGCCAGAACGCTTGAACGCTATAAACATTACTTCAGCCCTTGACAGGGGAGGGAGAGTTCCACTTCCTATTAATGACATGAAAGAGGGGTAAGCACGTGTCAATATGATGTTTTTGCTTCACTTTTTTTTTTTTTCTTACTGAAAAGCCTAATATTTTTTCAAATTTTCTGGGAACTTTGCAATTGCTGTTTTATATTTTGGAATTAGATATGAAAAGTTTACTTATGTTCCAAGCCCCAGTTATAATATGAGTTTACTGTGTTAGACACTACTAAAGCAGGGCACAGTTCCTATATATTGATGTTATAATCCAAGGAATACTAATAAATTCCATTAATTATAAAGCAGTTGGTAGTAAATATGGGGGGTTTTTGTAATCCCAGTTTTACTTCTGAGCAGTCATTTGGCATGCTTTTCAAGTTTTTAACCATTCCAAATTCATGAAGCTCAAAATTTTTAAGCAAGATATGATAGAGGAAAGATTGCAGAGACACTTCAATTTCTGAGAGCAGTTAGCACGTAACAGTGTAATTTTTAGCTGTACTCTTACTAAGTGAGTTAGTTATGTGATTCAAGAGCAGTGTTGACTTTCTTCTGAAAGTCGTAAGGTGTCTGGGGAGCTCAGGTTACTGAGTGTAAACTGCAGGAATGGACTACTTCCAGTTGTGATTTGCAACTGTAAATATTGTTCTGAAATACTGTACTTAACTTGGAAACTAGTAAGGATTCAGGTTTTTTTCAAATATGGTTCTGATAGTGCTTTTCCCTGGTGAAAGTAAAGATGCCTAGTAATGTTTAGATAATTTTAGATACTTTGGAGTCAAATAGTATCTAAGAAAGGGGTGACGGTTCAAAATATAAGATGTGTGCAGAAAATACTGTTTTTTCAGAGTCCTTTTGTGTCTCTGGAGTTTTTGAGCACATTTAAAGAAGGAAAGTGACTTCTGTACTAGCCAGATTTAGCAGAGTCACTTAATACAAGTGGCTGCACTTCAAATATTTGGTAAGATAATGTGTGCTGTGACAAGTGGCAACCAGGACCTAATTTCTGTTTCAGAATCCATTGGTACATTACTACCTGGTGCAGCAGACTGTATTTTACAGCAGTGTTCCGTATGGCTAAATATGACAATGAATAATACAATTAGTGTAGTAGCTTTTATTGTATGTATGGTAGTGCTAAATCAAGTATTAGGTTTACCTTCAGCTTTCAGTATTCTGAAGCAAATTTTTTGGCAGTGCTTAGCTACAGTATGGAATCTTTCAGGAGAAGCTGGGGGTTTAGCATGTTCCTATCTGTACTAGCTTTAGCAATGACTAGCAATTGTGAATTTAATTTGAAAACATGGGAAGAAACTATTTTTAAATACTATGATGAGTAAGACTAAAGATTTCCTTAAAACAAAATTATGCTATTTTAATACGATTTTCAAAAATAGTACTGATTTACTTACATGAGGAAGCCACACTTGGAGCTCTCTGACTTCATAGAAATTGACACCACTGATGGTAATGAAACATTTACACTAACAAACAAATCAGAATATGTTGTAATAAGCAGCTAGGAAAATCCTCTTGATTTCAGTCTGTTACTTGTATGCCTAAAGAGAGAAAGGTATAATATGAAGGAAAATAATTTTTAAAAGTAATTTCAATCTTTAAATAAAAGCTTAATGCTACTGTGTACAGCAATAATGTTTGGAAGAGTACATCGTTGCCCTTTGGGGATTTTTGAGACATCCTGCTGGTCTGTCACTCATCTCTTTCTGCAGCGTGTATGTGATGGTTGGGGCAGATGTTCCTTTCTCTTCGTGTTTACGAGAAGTGGAAAACCCACAAAATCAGCTGAGGTGCAGTCAAGAAATGGAGCCTGTAATAACCTGTGATAAAAAATTTCGTACTCAATTCCATATTGACTGGTGTAAAATCTCTCTGGTGAGTTATTTTATTATTGCATAAAGGTGATGTTTGTAGAAGTACAGGTAAGAGTTTTGCCAGTGTGGTCAGGCAATGTTGCCAATGCCACTTTATTGTGATTGACATTTATTTCCACCTAGCAGACACTCTTAAGATCGTAAAAGGATTTTGCTAGGTAGGCTAAATTCTGTTAGAGTTGAGCCCCAGTGAAACCACTGTATTTGTTTTGACTAGCAGTGAATTCTATAAATGGCTAGAGAACTCCAGGGCTTAATGCTGATACTGCTGGTTGCACTTGCTTACCTAAAAAGTGTGTGCATACATGTATGTTTTCTCAGATTCTGATTCTATACTGACCAGTTAATACTATGCTGTTGAAAAATGTTTCTGAATTTTGTCTAAAACATATTTTGTTTTAAAAACTAAATAGAAAAAGGAATGAAAGTAATGTTGATTAATTAAATAATAAATGGGAACTTTCTTCTCAATCAAATGCAAGAAAAATGATATCTGAGCACTAGAGTATTTGCCATGAAAGGAGAATAATTCCCAAAGAGGCTTTTTAAGGTTGTAAGGAAACTCAAGAAATAATACAGTATTGGAAGAGAGTGTTGCAGATAAATTTGAACAATGATGCTGAAGGTATAAAAAATAAATTGAGATGGTTGTTGAGCTGCTTCAGACACTACCCAGGAGGAAGCTGAAAGGGAGATATTAAATGCTTTTTATAATGGAAAAAACATGTTGAGTATAAGGAAAAGTGTTCATACACAAAATTGATTGGATAACTACCAATCTTTTCTGCCTATACACTGTAAATTAGGAAAGCTTCTAGAAGGTTGGAAAATTCTTGTTTCAAAAGAATACCCAGATTATTTGATTTTTATTTGCTTTCTGTTGAGAGATTGTAAAAGGCACAAGTGTACACAGCAATAATTAGCAGCACCTAAAAAACAGGAGAAGGCAGCTGGTCTTTGGCAAGAACAAACTATGTCAAGTGTTCCATTTCCTTCTACAAGGAAGAAGTAGAACCAAGGTGGAGCAGCAAATGTCATTCCTTCTTGGTAAGGTTTTTGATACTGTCTCACAAGCTCAGGAACATGCCCTAGATGAAGCTAGGACTTAGTAGAGAGCTGGTTAGTAGCCATAATCATAGCAGAATTAATAATAATTCGTGGCTATTCCTCATTAATATCTGGATGATGGAATGTGCTTATTACATTAAATTTGTACTACCCTGTGAAAGGATCTGCAGGTGCATTGAAGGATAGAATTCATGATAGAATTCAGAAAGGTCTTGAGAAATTGGAGAAACAATCTTGGAAAACAGGATGAATTTTAAAAGGAGCAGCAGAGGGATAGTGCACTAATGCAAGAACAGTCAGTAGTGCCCATGCAGAAGGGAAAGCAGCTGGTTAGGAGTACTTCTTCAGAAAAAAATGCCTGATAGTGGCAGTGGCTCATAAACTAATCATGAAGCAGCACTGTCATGCTGGTTGGAGAAAATCAGAGATCACCCTGGGATGTGTAACAGGAACAGGCTTTCAGAGAAGTGGTATTTTCTGCAGCAACTGTAGCAACCTTCTCCAATTCAGCACTTGTTTTGGCGGTGTGCCACAGTAACTGAATTTAAACTGTCTTAGGGATGTTTACTGTTGCCAGCAGCATTTCTTCTGTAACCTGCTGTGTCAAAGGGAAAAGGGAGCCAAGCTTCCCTGTATCTAATCATAGTCTGCTTTTCACAAGGCAAGCTGAGAGACAGGAATTCTCCCCAGATCTATGGGCTGGGAGGGAGTTGAGCTCTATTTCCCATATCCACAATGTAAACAAGTGATAGAAAATAGAGCCATCGTATCTTTATCCTCACACTGTTTATGAGATGGCATTGGCAGTTAGCACCAAATCAAAGAGTGGATTTAAGTTTGGGGGTCCCACACTGTGCAAGGATGGGCAATGTAATAAATGCTCCACTTGAAGCTGCTTTCTGAGAGCTTGTTCTCACACTGTCAGTGACCTCTGTCAGTCCCATCAATAAGTACATATTTTTTGTGCATTGTTAGGGTTTGAGATTCAGCTAAGCAGCCAGGTGGAAGTCAGTGTACCTAACATACTCTGGAATTAATGAGCAGAGAATACATAAATTTTGTTCAACAAACACATGTATATGTGTATGTGTGTGTGTGTGTATGTGCACATTTGAGGCTAAGCAGGATTTCTGGAATTTCATAAAAATCTCTTCACCTATTGCCTAAGTTATATTACAGCATTTTATAACTTGAAGTGTAAATTATAAAGAAGTGACTATCAGTTGCAAGATTTCTCAATGAACAGTCAGACCAAAGGTCAAGCATGTAAGGAAGTATATTTTATTTGTATTAATGATCTAGGGATTAATGATCTTAAAGCTAGCACTGATAAAAATTGACAGTAACATCCAACTAAAGATAAAAAAAAATGGATGCAGAAAATAAAGTCATCTGGGAATGGCAATCAAAAGCAATATGAAATTTAGCAGCAAAACAGGTTTGTATGTCTAGGATCATTGGGTACAGACACACACACACCAAAAAATCTGTGACCAGGAATGCAGCTTTTGGAGGCTAGTTGAATTTGTGTGAGGGAGACAATGAGCAGTCCTCAGCATCTCAGTTGATGCCTCTTGATCTTTTGAGCACTGCATATAAAGCTCAATATGAAGGAGAAGGAGGAGGAAGAGAATTGTAGGTACGTGACTCTTTATTTTTGCCACCTTTATACAAGAGAGGACAGGATTGTTATTTAGGAAGACTAGTAAGAAATGGATTAATTAATTAAAAAGAAATCAGAATCAGTTAATTAGTTTGCGCTAAAGATGTTTACTGAATTTGTACTCAAATATTGTTTGTGTGAAATATGCCTACAATTATTCTGTAAAAGACATGGTATCTATGGTATGCACAAAAGAGAGTAGTAATATATAACATTACTTATCACACTGATCAGAAGCTTCATAAAATGTAAGCTTCTATTATTTAAAAAAAAGTGGTTGGATGAAATTGTATAGAATTTGTCAAAGGTGTAATATGGATCTTTTTATATGTTATGGTTATTTAAATACCCAACTGTTTTTTACATTCTGTTGCTTTGTTATTTAACTGTCTTTTTTTCTTCTTCTTTTTTTTTTCCTGGGTATCAGGTTGACAATACAAAACAAGTTTCCACCTTTCAGGAAGTGATTCGTGGAGAGGGAATATTACCTGATGGTGGAGAATACAAGCCACCTTCTGATACACTGAAAAGCAGAGACTATTACTCGGATTTCCTAATTACACTGGCAGTGCCCTCGGCAATAGCACTGGTGCTTTTTCTAATACTTGCCTATATCATGTGCTGCCGACGGGAAGGAGTGTGAGTACTTTAACATGCTAATAAGTAACTCTAGATTTTTCTAAGATTATAATGCATAGAAGGATATTTGTTAGAATATCTCCATTCAGTTCATTATAAACATGTAAAACAGGCCAAAAGATATCTGCTTGTAATACTGAACTATTTCCCACTTAAGCACATGCACTAATTTCCAAGCAAGTGGATATAGGGCCTTTAGTTGTTCTAGAAAGGGTTAAAATACTCAACATATGCACAAAACTCCCCAAAATCTCCACGTGTGCACAGCTCTCCAAAATCCCCAGGGCAAATAAAATACTAATAAAGGATTATTGGTTCAGGAGAATATTAAGTAATTTCTAAAATGCTAACTTTCGTAACATAAACCTGGTTGAGGAGATTAAATGAATTTAGACATATTATAAAAGAAAAAGACATAAAAGGAAAGCAGCAAGTAACGTGATTTCTGCCATTTCTTACACAAACTACAATTTCATTTTATCACAGAATTTATTTTAGCCAGAAGCTTGTTCTTTAACCTGCATTTTTCATTTCCCTGTGTGTGTCTGTGTGTATGTCTGTCACCACTATCACATCTCTCTATGTGCGTTCATCAAGGCCTCATCATAAACCCCGTTGCAAATGCTGCCAAGTTGCGTTTAGCAATAACCTTGTCAGCATTTCTACATCATGTACTGTTTTCATCATCAGATAGATTAATGTTCCAACTATCAATGCTATTATTTAATTCATAAATTTTGTTTTGTTTTTAGGGAAAAGAGAAACATGCAAACACCAGAGTAAGTGTCTTCTTTCCTGTTATTTTTCTTTTACCATTTAATTTTCATTCTCAGTAGCTCGTCATGCTTCATACATGTGTGTCATAATCTTCTTTCATTCTCTCTAATTCATGGTTTAATTCATAAATGTGAAAGCTGCTTTTAAATCAGAGTCTTGGCAAGGATAGAAGACCAGAATAAAAAGGGTTTGAAGTTAAAGACTGTCAATTCAAAATAAAATAGTGCTGTTAGAATAAATATGTTAATATGCAATCAATACTCCTGGCTTTTGGGCTTTCCAGCCTGTCTCTTAAAGGCTGAATATGAGAGGAAATATCCTGGAAGGTGTCCAGTGCCTATCCTATGGAGCGTTTTAAAATTAATTTACAAGCTTTTATGAATCTACCACAAGAATCAGGAGTTAACCAAAACTTTAATTTTAACTGCAGCAAATGAATGTAACATCAGCCATAAACTGCACAGTCTTGAATCCTATGAAAAGTATCTATTCAGACAGAAAAATCTAATGGAATAATTACTGCTTTAAAAATGAAATAAATCCAATATTTATTAATTTAACTATGGAAAGGTTGTAATTGTTGCACTGTAGTCTGTAGCATGCATCACTCCTTGTATTATAGTAAGAATAATAATTGCAGAAGTCTCTCTGTTTTGATAGAGCACTTAAAATATGTATTCACTATTTTATTTCCTTCTGACACAGCATCCAGTTGGTTCACCACAGTGCTATCCAGAAATCAACCAAAGAGCTTCGTGACATGTCTAAGAACAGAGAGATCGCATGGCCGCTTTCCACGCTGCCCGTGTTCCACCCCGTGACGGGCGAGATCGTCCCGCCCCTTCACACCGACAGCTACGACAACACCAGCATGCCTCTGATGCAGACACAGCAGTAAGTGTTCACACACGGTCTTGGTCCTTAATGCTCACTGGGTTGCACCATCTAACTGTGGATTCCAGTGCTTGTCCTCTGAAATGTGTTTATCGTGGAGGATTCAGTAATGACTCTCTAGTGAAAGATTGCGCTGATGTTTGCACATCCAGCAGAAAGAAAGGCCTTCTGTTATAAGATTAAATGACTGGCTTTCAGTCTGCAGGCTTGCAAGAAGCTTGGCAAGGAACAGTTAGATTTCTGCATGTTTTGGAGAAAAACTACTTTTCCCAGAGGAATCAATTAAAACTGTTCTATTTTAGACACCCTGTCTCTTGACCCCTGTCTTTGGGGTTCTGCTGTGAAACTACCACCAGGTTGTTGGTGGTAGTTTCATACCAGAAAATCCAGACTTTGTAAGTGGTTAGTCATGTACCTGTCACACATGGTTTGTGTTTGAAATGTTGACATTGAACAGAAGAACATGCTCCATTACACAGATAATAAATTCAGGCTTGCCAAGAAAACTGCTCATAGCTCTCTCCCGTTTCCATTGTTGCCACTCTCTTTCCAAGACAGAAACCAGAAAAATAATTAATTCTGTTCCTAGAGTTCATTTATCAGTAACTTAGTGAAAACTAGTGAGACAGACCCAATGCTTTGCACATGTTCTAATTGAGACAAGTCCATAGAGCTGTAGTGAGGAGGCTTTTCTGGAGAGGTTTGGTTGAGGTGCCTGGGGCTGAGCAGATCTGAGGCAGTGGTCTCAGAAGTAGCTGGCATTTTTCAGTGCTGTGCTGTAGCAACAGCTCCAGCTGGTACCTCCTCTGCTGGCAGGCCTGCATGGCCCCAGTGGTACTGGTCCCATGCCAGCTCTAACTCAGCCCTAATTTACACATGCTTGTCCTAAATTCCCTTCACAATGTAGATCCATGCTGCAGGCATGTTTTCTTCTCTCTGTCCCGAAGCTAAACTCTCCAGAAAGGACAGCTGTATAAATTATTCCTTGTACAAGTGCTGCAAGATGCTCTGCCCCATCCTTTATAGCTTCTTCTCTATACAGAATAGCAGTTTCAGATCTTGTACCAAAGGCTTTCTTGAGTTGTGCATAGGGTATTTATCTGCTTCACCTACAGTGTAACCCTTAATTCCTTTCTGTAAAAACATGTAAATATCTACTAGCTGTTGAAATAAGACACTTAAGCAGGGCACAAAAATGCAGCTTTGCCTTGATAAGTGAACTGGTCTGACCCGTTTAAGTGGCCAGCCGTTCATTCATTCCAGCCAATAACTAAGTTGCAAATGCTGTCACCTTTGCTGTATTCATGGAATATGGAATATTCATTTACAAAAACCAAACTTTGCTCAACTTCAGAAACTTCAGTGACTCGTTACCTCTGGCATTTCACCAAGTCTGAGCCTTTGAACACAGCTGACAAGTGAAATAGTAACTACTTTAACACTAATTGTCTTTATTTCATGGCTAACCTTTGGATGTCTGTATTTGCATAGTGAAAAAAGATTATTGCTTCATAAGCAAAAAAATGAAGTGTAAATACTGAGCTTTCATCATAATACACTTCAGACTTTGTATGGAAGGATTAAAGATATTAAATGGTTTTTTATAGGAACCTGCCACATCAGACTCAGATTCCACAGCAGCAGAGTGCAGGTCAGTACTCAGAAAATACTGTAATTATTAAGGGACCAGTGTGGAGGAAACACTAGTCAAAATGTATACAGTCTGTAGACAGTGGAAATAATTTTCAAATATAGTAAAGTATTACAGAATTGTCATTCTAGAATATTTTTTTTGATACATCAGTGAAACTTTTGGCATGGGATTGATTAGACAAGGAAGAAATGCTATGTTAGGAGACTGCATGAGAGGCTGGAATTTGGTTCAGCTAACTTAGAAACCTCATATAAGTAATTTTCTGTTACATGAAGGTACAGCCAGATTCCCAAATGCAGTTACATGGTTCAGATTCTGACACTTGATAGGAAAGCCAGATTTCTAATTCTCACTCTTAATTAGTTAAGCTTTGAAGAAGGAGCTCTTTAATTGCAGTTACTAGACATTAAAGAGTAGATACTCGAGAATCTGTGGTGAGGCACATCCATGCTTCAGGTTTCCTATGTCCTGGTCATCACTTTTATATCATTCTCACAAATGCTCATGTGCTGCCTGAGGTCAGGAATGACACATCAGACTGTGGACCAAGGCTGACTGTCCTCTCTACTTACAATCTCAGCTTTGAGAAAAACCTACAGCCGTAAGCCATGTGAGAGGGGGTAAGGACCACACAGGGAAAACGTAGAGGCCAAGTGCAATTTTTAAATATTCAAAGAGGTATTTAATCAAAGCTCTAGAGAGACACATATGTTTTGAACATAATGTGGGAACTACAGCTCCAAGTGGAAGATTTGTTTTAACTTAGGAGTTACATAAGCAACTCTTTCTTTTCATTGAAAATCCTTCTTCTTCATTCCTGCTTTCGGGGATTAAAGGAGAATTTCGTATGACAACTTTTCAAAGATTTGAGGCAAGTATATAATAGATGTTTCTGCCCATGTGGGTTGTTTTGTTATGTGGAAATTAAAAACACAGGTGTAAAAAGTCTGACAGCAGTTCTGGTAGCTTTGTTATTTGTGTGCTTCATTGTACATATGCTGGAAATGGTGGATGACCCCGGCAGTCAAAGCCTTGATCCAGAGCCTCTAGCACTGGTTTGGGCTGACATTTAGCACAGCTCTTCACACTCACTATGGCAGGTGTGTAGAAGGCAGAATAGAAGTGTCACAGTGCTGTTCTTCTGCTGTGACTGTTTCATTACAAGAATTCGAGTCTGTCTTGCAGCAGATAAGATGCAAAATCACCTGGTGATACTGTACAGTGACAGCAGTGAGGCATTTTTGCAAAGGTATGAAATACAAGCTAGCACGGGTCTGTCACTTGTGAGTCGCACTGAAAAACTGCCCTAAAATTAGATCTTAAAAATTCTCCTGTGTCTGTATTTTCTGTAGTACATTATTTTTGTAGAATACAACTGTTCTTTCATATTCATCACAGACCCTGCCTGTGACAAGCTCTCAGAAATCCAGGGGGGCGGGTGGTGGAATGTATTTGGGACAGAGATAATTTCCTCCTCCTCCCTTAGTTTATAATGACACCTTGCTTTGTAGCTCAGATGTGCAGGTGATCCTGCAAGCACTTCCATGACATGATGGCATGTGCCTCTGGCAGCTTTTCTAAAAGGATATCTGTAGCTCTTGTTGCCAGATTTTTAGAAAGTTATGATTTAAAACAAAATTCAGGCACTACTAAGAGTTTTTTAGTAGCATGAGTACAAACTTAGCAATCGATTTTATTGATCTGTTCAAGTAAGAAATTTACAGAAATAGAACACCTAAGGCCAAAAAACCTATAGAATGAGACATTCATTGTTAAATTTTCTTCCTTTCCTATAGAAAATTCCCAGTAATCTACTCAGGGAATATAACATATTATTGGTCACAGCTATGAATAAGAAATTTCTATTTTAAATCTGCAGTACACCATATTTAGTAATTTGAAGAGCAGACCATAGATAATAACTGTTCTCCACTCCAGGAACTATCTGAATCCCCAGCAAGGAATAGTTTTATTTTAACTTTATATATAAAGGCAGACTTAAAAGCTGATATAATGCTTGACTATTTCACAAAGTTAAAAGTTAATTGGGAAAGAATTGTGTGAGAGGTGACTGCAGGCATCTAATGTTTATTACACTGATGAAAATTGCTACTGGTCTCCAATATGAAAAGATACATTAGTTTTTATAATTGTCTCTCTGTCAATAGGCAGAATTCATAAGGACTGTTTAAGGTGCTTACATAAAAAAGCTTATATAGCTTATTACAGGTATTCCTATAATGTAAAAGACCAAATACTGCATGAACACCATGTACCACCTTTTCTGTTTTGTGCCTCAGCCTCCCTATGAAGTCTGTTAGATCCCAAATAGAAAGATAACTTCCCAGTTAAACAATCTTTTCTCAGCCTTCTCCCTTCCCAGAAGAATGCTCTGTGATGTATATGTCTTCTTTTGATTCAGGTTGTACTTGTAGTGTTTCTCAAATGTGGTTGTTGAAAAAGGAATAATAAATACTATTTATGTGCTGTGCTCACACTTGACAGTGCAGTATTGTTGAAGCATCATGTGCCACTGATGGTTTATATAAATTCTCATCTATTTGCAGGTAAATGGTATTCCTGAGGAAAGAAAACTAACAGAAGCAATGAATTTGTAATCAAAGAAGGCAGCAAATTGTGTCACTTCCTTATGTGTTCTGGTCAATGCATGAGTCTTTCTGGTGTATATTGTGCATGCTCACAGTATTATGATGCTTTCAGTGCCAGGAGTACAATCACTTCCATATAACTGATGTACTGTATCCTTTTGTACTTTGGATATTTTTAACAATTTGTAAACACTGATAACTTTTTATATTTGTTACATTCAGAAAGTAATCTTTAATGTGTATATATACATACACATATATATCTTTATATATGTGTATGTATATATATATATAAATAAATATCAAGCTTTATTCTGTCTTGTGATCTCTCCTTAAAGTTTTAACAGGGAAATCAAAACTTCAGAGATTCAAACGATTTCAGACTGTTAATGAGATTATATAATTGCCTAACATTTGCACAGAAACAGCAGTAGTGTACAAGCATGAAAACTTGTGCAACATGATGAGGCTCAGAAATAATATTGTACATATATTAAGTATCAATTTTTTAGAGATTATCAAATATAATGAGCAAAATTATTTTTGAAAAGTAAATAAAGAAATAACCCCCTCAAAGAAAATAACTAAAACTCCTCATGATAATTGGATTTCTGATCTTTTACCAGATATTTACACTATTTGAAAACCTGTAAGCAATAAAGCATTTAAAATCTGTCCATTCATTCATCTGGTTATGTTAGAAGAAACTGTTACAAACTACTGTAGGCAAAAATAATGTCTGCAAATAAACAAGGGTTTACTTTGGTACAATATACCTGAATTAACTCTTTAAAAACACTCTAACATTTTTTTTGTGATATTCCCAATAAACAGTCCCAGTGCTGTTTATTTTTTATATCCTCCACATCCTTTTTCTTTTGGAGCACAAACTGGTGCAGAACTAGGTATCCAGGAAACCAGGGATTATATTTTCACATCTTAAAAAGGACTTAATTAAAGGCATATTTTGCTGGGAGGTGGTTTCTTTGAGAGGCATTTGTCCATGCAACTGAAAGCTTAATAATATACGGACTTTTCCAAAAGGATCTGAACTGGGGTTTCCATATTTTTCAGTAGACAACTGTAATTCATCTACAGACACTTTTCACCAGATTTTAGATGAATTTCTGATGCTTCTTTAAATCTGCAAATGCAGCATAACATAGGACATCAGGGTCTGCAGCTGTAACAGTTGACACCAAAGTTGGGGTTTTACCTCAAAGCATCATATTGATTTAAGCTGACACTTATGCTTTGTCTTTTTTTCTGTAATATTTTCTCTTTCAGAAGCTGTATGTTCATCAGGACATTGCATTGTAAGCAGAAAACTGCGTCTGCTTTAAAATTGCTAAATGCTGGCTACATTTCCTTAGCTGAGGTTCCTGAATTCTCTGCTAAGAGAAATTTGAGTTATTTTGGAGTTTAAGACTGAGGATAAAAGGAATCTGTAAAAATGAGGTCACTTTGTAAAAAGACCAAAGTAGTTGCTCTCAGTTTTGTGGGTTTTGGTTTGTTTTTGTTTTTCTCTTTTTACAGTTACGACCCCGTTCTGTCACAACACTTTAATTTACATTAATTTTTAAGCATCAGTGACATCAATGTGTTTGTAGGCTCGGACCTGAATGCAGGATCTCAGCAGACAGAACAAGTCCTGAGCTGCTTTTTAGACTAATTTTGTGCACCAAGTATGGTAACTATGGCAGCAAAGTATATAAGCAGTGCTCAGTACGTGGTACCTACTTGTATATTGTCAAACCTTCAGTATCAGTTTACAAAGCTGCCTTGCATGCTCAGCACAGCCCACAGGATGTGGCAGCAAATCCTGCTGGGGGTTCTTAGACCAGGAGAGGTAGCTCAAGGTACAGGCATTCAAGTTGAGAAATTAAAGGCAGTTCCTGAAACAGGTGGAATAAAGAGCCATTCCTACTCACTTTCCAAGTGGCATCCATCACACCTTCCTACCTCATCCAAAAGATACCAGGGAAGAGACTTCACCAGTCAATCAGGCTCCTCAGACACTCCCTTCTTTCCAGCAGCTTGGATGGTTATCAGTGAAAAGTGAATTAAAAAACTGCACACTGAGGTTTATAGTAAATTAAAATTTTTCATTTTTACCCAAACTGTAAAAAAATTCAAGTACAATCAGCATTTGGCTTCTATTAGTTTATACTACTGTTTTCAAACGTATCAGCTGTCAGTGTTTTGAAACGGAAATGAATGGAATGGATTTTAAATAATGATTTTTAATGCAACATAAGATTAAACTTTGTAAGTAGTACTGGGTGTGGATCATAGCAATTTCTGATAACTCCAGGATGACATGACAATCAATGGATCTACCAGTTGAGTTGCTTCCACCTTATTTGTATTAATGTAATAGTGCCAATATATTTAAGGAAATTACTTAGATGCATAAAGAAACAGTTTGTAGCAGTGGACACTCCACCTATTTTGGAAAGAATCTAATAATGTGGGGCACTCGGGTATTAAGAATACCTGAACTATTTTATGACTGAAAGCTTCATTTATCTGAGGTAAGTTTAATAACAAATTATTTATTTTTACTTATTAAAACCATTACTCTTGAAAGCATAGATTTATAAAGCTGGTTGAAGATATTTAATGGCTGAAGAATTAGTAATAATTAAGACAGTAAATTCACAGCCTCTTTTAACATTATATGATGGCAATATGAATTGTGTTAAGTTACAACCAAATTAAAGCCCTACAGCTGTCTTTGTACATACGTCAAATGTATAATCTAATAAAACGGAAAACAAAGTATTGACGTTGTTGCCTGTTTATTTTACAAAAGGGTGCCTGAACAACATTGTCACAGCTTTTAATGTTACAGACACAATACTGCATGGTTGGGTCTGAGAATTGGTGTAGAGCTGATGGGGCAGGGTTTGTTTAACTGGCGATGATGCCTAAATAGATGTCCTAACTGGAAAGGATGGAGAGGATTTGCAGCACTTACTGTCTAATGTGGGCATCTGAACTATGTATCTCCCCGATTATAAAATCAGGATCACAGATACGCTGAGTTGGAAGTGACTCATCAAGATCATCGAGTCCAGCTCCCAGCCCTGCAGAGGACCACCCCTGAGGGTCACACCATGAGCCTGAGAGCATTGTCCAAATGGTTCTTGAACTATGGCAGCCTTGGTGCTGTGACCATTTCCGGGGGAGCCTGTTCAACCAGCCTCTGGGTGAAGAACCTTTTCCTGATATCCAACCTGAACCTCTTGACACAACTTTAAGCCATTTCCTTGTGTCTTGTCACTAGTCACAAGATTAAAGAGATTCGTACTTCCTTTGCTTAATGAGCCCCTTCTATTGGGACCAGCCTTTAAGTAGCTAAAGTAGAATCTAAATTCCTTAACTCAAGCAAGTCTTAAAGTTGGGTTTGGTTTCTTGATGTTGCCAGACCGAAGAAAAGCCGAGTCAGTTCCTCTGCTTTCCTGCAGAGCTCAGCTGCAAAGTTCCTGGCAGGGAAAAGTATCTGAGGCCTCCGCTGCGGACTTCGGCTGAGGGCCCCCGAGCTGCGGGCTGGCTTTGGCTACTGGAGCTGTAATTTCATCAGAGCAGGGACAGTGTGATTTACTGCAGAGCAATCTTCCTGCATTGCATCTGCCGTAGTTTGTGATACGCTGAACTGCAGCGCAGCTGGAGTCAAGCAATAGAAAGTTTTTACTTAAATGATGCTGCTCCCATTACAAAAATAAGCATCCACAGCACATTTATTTAATGTTTAAATTACTTCGTATTTTTACATAACCTGAAAAGAAAATATATTTATCTCACATACAGTGATAGTAAACAAGTGCATTATTTCAAACATTAAAAATAAATCTTTGAACCGAGTCTGTACAACAGATAAATAGAATTTTATCTACAATACTCATGTTGTAAAGAACAAAATAAAAATTATCCCTCAAGCTCACAGTTCCCTGTTGCTCATAATACTGGCATAGATGAAGGTTATGCTTTCTATCCCCCACTGAGGTGTCCACCTACACCCTTTCCTTCAGTCACTCAAAAGTATTGACCGAGGAGGTTAAATTCCCAAGCTTTGGAAGTAATACACACACAGAACAAACAGCTGAGTATCTTTCCAGTATCTTGAAAACAGCTGGCAGGCTTAGTAAAACTGCTGAATTTGGGGGAAGTGAATGATTTCTTTTTTGTTTTTTATGATGAATGACTGGTCATTCTTTAAAAGAAACTGATCTCCACCACACAAAAAAAATAAAAATTGAAGTAATTCTTTTCACAAATTTGTTTTGCATTCATTCATGGCTGCGAGATTGAATTCAATGTTTTACCTGGGATAAGAACAAAAACATGCATGTGACAGTATATATGGGACAAGGTAGGATTTTTGTTTATAATCACACATAATTGCACATATACTTGGAAAATAATACTGTGCTCATGTTTTTGACTGCTAACAAATAATCAGGAGAAGAATAAAATGAAAAAGCAACTAGAGGTCAAATTATCACTTGAACCAAACCCACAACAAACCAAGAAATGTCCATAACTTCACTGGTAAGTTGAATGTAAACAACAGCTTGTCACTGCCACACTGAAGGACTATTTCTTTCAATTATAGGGTTTTTGCTTAAGGAAAGAATTAGAAAGATTGGGCACTGCTGAAAATGATGGGAAAAAGTTTTCTCCAAACAGCTCCAATCTTATTTCACTTGTAATTCTGAGACTCGACCATCTGCATACAACAAAGTTGACCACTCAATCTCTCCTCCTCATGATACCAACAGACTGACTTGCATCCTTTTAAATGAAAATATTATTACAGCATAGAATATGGCACCAATTCCCTAAAGCGACCTAATTCAAGGTCACCTACAAACACAGGGAGATGGTCAAAGATCACCGTTCCCCTAAGATCTGAAGGAGTGGATATGATGGGATTCCATCTGACTGAAAAAGGTTGGAGAGTCTTCCAAAACTTTTTGCATCTTGAACTGAGTTTCTGAAAATTATTCATTTGTTTGTCCACTGGGGTTGTTCACAGAACTACACACAGTTAAATGAATTAGTGAAAAGTTTATGAAAAAGCAAACAATTTTAGGAAAAAAACCCAAATTTTCTTTATAAAAAAATTTCATCTCAGAATTCACCATATTTGCTGAACGCATCTTAAATTTCTAAAAAAACCCTCATAAAGTGTTATGTAAACTTGTATATAATCTTCAATCACTGAACTGATGATTACTTTTTACTTCCACATATAAAGGGTTTCTTATAACACGTACTACTATTTCCACCCAAACCACTAATTTCTAACCAGCAGTTACCGCCTTGTTCAGAGCAATGCCCTGGTTTCAGTGGATCAGCTCCGGGCGGTGGTTCCGAAGGCTCCGTGTGCGCTGGCTTTGCTCCTTGCCGAGGATGGCAGCGCGTGTCCCGTGTCGCCGTGCGCTGCAACAGCCCCTCGCCATCGGCTCACCCCGGGCCGGCTGCATTCCGTGATGTGCCCGTGGTACTGCTCAACCACTTCACTTCCTCGTGTCTCGTTTCAACAGATATGTAAACAGAAGCAAACATCCAGTAGAAAAGACTCATTTTCACATGCAATTCTGTACAGTGCACTCTTGTTTCTCAGATTATTTGAGAAGGCTATTTCCACACAAAATATGTACATTTCCACTATATACATTTTCCACACGCTTAATTTAAATGTCTTCTTGTACCTCCAGTTGAGAATTTTTGTTCAGGCAGACACAAAGTAAACCTGAAGTAAGTTTCCAAGTTAATGCCTTGACTGATCTTGCATTGCTGAGAAGAAGTGTAGTCCAGAAAAAAATCCAGCTATGCATAGCAACCTTTTCAGCAGAGTTGAGTTATCTTTAGGAACCACAATCTGTGCTAGATCGTTAGTGATCTGAGAAATCTCATGTGCCACGCACACAAATATGAAAGTGCTGACAAGAACATTAAACATTGGATATCCAGGAATGAGCACCAAGATTCCCTTTGTGTCTGCTGCCAGCCAAATATGGTATTGGCAAATGAAAAGCTAAAAAAAAAAAAGAAGAAGAAGTGTTTAACAGCACTTGTATCTGTAAATATTTTTACTAATCCAAAACAATATAATTACTATTGCATCAACTGACACACTTCTGCCTAAGTAAGAAGCTGTTTTCCACATGTCTTTGCTACAAAACAAAAGTATGAGCTTGTTTAATCACAAAGTGAAATGGGTTTGCCTGGCCCTTAACCAAACAGGGCTCAGGGGAACACTGGATACATTCCATCAGAGCAGGGAAGAATCTGCCTCCCTCAGTTACTGTCTCTGGTGAGGGTCCGAACTGACATACCTGCAAATACGAGAGAATGCTTCACCTGCTGATGAATGCACTCCAGCTCTCTGGAGCACCTAAAGTTCACCAGGAACTGGAAGAGTGAAACGTGACCCTTAAAAAAACCTACAAAATCCTGTATTCCAGATACACTGTATTGCAAAAAGTTTCTCCTATAAATATATTTTAGTAATAAAATAAAATGTCACATTTAATCTCTCTACACAGCAAATAAAATGGGAAGCAAGATAATTCCTACTGTTTCAAAATATACACTAAATGTAACAAGGTAACATTTGCATTAAGAAGGGGTTTATTTGTAATGGTATTTTTCTTTATTAGTCACAAAAAACTTTCCAGGGCAAACACATTTATAAGTGTACTTACAGTAGTAAGTATAATTCATGCAAATTCTTCAACTGGCTTTATTTTTATCTTCCAACTGCATACACCTCAGAGCATACTCCAGCATTTAATCCCCACTCTCACAACCTTAAATCACCCCATACCCTAAAACAGCACAAGAATTAAGCTTGGTACTGTGAGACTGCTATTTCAGTCAGCCATGATTTTTAAGAAAAACAAAAACTATAATTCTAAAAGAGGTCAAACACGACAGCACGGTTCTCCGTAAGCCAATGTTTTCTCTATTTATGTGTTATATTCCAATCTAGACAATTATACCACCTTATATTTCTAAGTTTTAATTCATTATACTTCTGGCCATTCTACTTACCTCTAAAGATATTTTGCCAAACCAGGCAAAGAATGAGCTATACACAGATCGGACATATCCAGGAATGTTCCTGATGAGGATGAAAGCTAAAATCTTTGTTTAAAAAAAAAAAGGTAAAATAAAGAAAGTGACTGTGGATGACAAGCTGATTACAAACACATAAAAGGTGTATCCATTTTCACTGCACTAAGTGCATCATGCATTACAATTTCTTTAAAAGCTAATAAAAATATAAACTAAACAAAAATCCATGCAGTTTATACTTTATTAAGTAGGTATTGAAAATAAAAATATTTTACACATATTCTTACAGCATAGCAAGCCACATTTATATCTCCAGTAGAATCATGGCCTTGATGCTGACAGAAGTTACTATACACTTTCTAGGCATGGTCACAAAACACGTTACACCATGCCAGCATAAAATGAAGGTGGTCACAAATCTGAGTTAACCCCCTAATTTTTAAGGAAAGGGTGTCAAGATAGACAATACTGAAAAATTATGTCCCACGTGCTGCCCCTCAAGAGAGCAGGACAAATTAATGAGAAAAGAAACAGGGCACAGAACGAGACAGCTGGGGCATAGTGGGGCAGGGAACACAGCAGGAGGAAAATCTAAATTCAAGAAAACCACATGCATGGCGCTGTGGCCGAAGTCTTGTCTGCCTGAAAGCAACTAGAGGGTCCCATAGGTTGCTTCCTACACTAATACCTCCCAAACACTCATGCTTTTCTACACCTTTCTTCTCTTCCACAGCTTTCTTCTTTTCCACTGCTATGCAAACAGTCAAAAGTTGGGTTTAGACTTCAAACGGTGCATATGAAACCTACACTAAGGACATTCAGATAAATCAAAAGCACAATCACAGTGTGCAGCTTCAGTGCTTAAAGGCAATAAAAACCTGACCAATGTTGTTAAACTCTTTTCCGCTTTCAGACACAGGAATGAAGCTCAATATCTGACATTCCATGCTAAATACAAATATAAATAGATCTTAAAGCAATTTTTAAAAAAGCCCAAGTAAGAACAGACTAGATTCTATCACTGTACTCAAAAGGACTAATAATTACCTGCACCACAGAAACAGAAGGATGTAGCTCATTGCACTCTGTCTTGTTTTTACAGCTGCTAGCCCAAATAGAGTAGGTCTAAAAGATATTAAAAAATTAGTCTGTGTAGCAATTACATGTAACATTTAAAAATGAAACAAGAGTATGCTATTTTGAATTGCTTTAGTATTAGTTGGTTCACTGAGATGTGGGACACTAAGAGAAAAAACTACATGATTCAAGTTTTATGTTTCTCTCAAATTATCCATTGCAACTGATGAATACTTCTCTGATGAATAATTATTAATACAACTTTTTTTCATCAAAGATAGACAAGCAATCAAGTGTGGAGATAAGAGCTGTGTTATCTACCATGTTATTTTTATGATCCAATTTTCTTTTAAGCTTTGCAATGAACCGAAAGAGTAATGATGTTTTCATCTACATCTGACTGAACAGAAAAATATTTTCATGAGTAGATAGGTAGGGCTGTACAGAAAAACCCAGCTGAAATATCTCCAGATAAAGATTTGATTTTTCAAGGTTTGTATTAGATAATACTGACTAAACAAGAACTTCAGAAAACTTATTTTTCAGATATTTACAAACCTGATTGTACTAGGTTATAATAGATACTTACCAAAAAGGACACAATTGAGATAAATAATAAAACATTTGAAACTCTGTTGGAGAAAAGAGGATCTCCTTTTCCTTCTGATATCATCTGACGTTTCTGCAATGCCAGATAAATAAAAGCAAACAGCATCCCATGAAAAACCACCTGTAAAAGACAAACGGAATGCAATGAATATTTAATGGCTTTTAAGAGCACTTCAGGTATAAACTCTTAATAGAAATGCTACCAGATAAAGTATGTTTAAAGCTGTTTCAAAAGGTCCTTTCCCAGACTTACTGAAGAAAGCAAAACCAGACTTTCTACACGAGATAGTCATAAACTGCATTTTTAACTCAACTCAAAACCTACAAATAAAGAACCTTTACTAATGCTTCAGAGAGCACTAAAGACAAGACAATGAAATTTCATGAAGCTTTCAAGTACCTACTATCCCCTTTGCAATCTATGCCACCACTGAAAAAAGCTTTCTCTGGGGAAAAACCACAAGTGTCTGGCCTTCTCCCAAGCTGGCAGGTGAAAACATTCAAGAAGCAGGACAAACGTTTCCCTCTCTCACAGGCACAATTCTTCAACAGAGTGTTTTACAATCTTTTGCCAAGTTCTTGTTAGCTGGCAACACGAGGCTGTTTCAGACCCATGCAGTGCTTGTCCTCTGTATTTACTTTGAGCTTTGCTCTTCAGCAGCACCACCCAAGCCGCGAGGGCGGGCCGCCAGGCAGGGTGTGCTGCTGCTGCTGCTGCTGCTGCTGCTGCTGCTGGGGAGCCCCGGCTGTGGCAAAGCTCTGCAACCCAGAGCTCACCTCCCAGAGAGCCCAGGGGGAGACACGTGCCACTGATCCCGTTAAGGGTAAGTTTAGCACATAAAGGCTTCAGAAACTCCACTTACCTCTGCCAAGAAGGAAAGAAAACAAAGACCACTGTCTCCCTGTTCTATTACCCCACATGGTAGGGTCAATAACTGGAAGGAAAGCACTTTCTCAGTGGAAAACCATTTAAAAATGTGTACAAGAATAGTCTGGTTTGGGCACCAAGACTTTGATTTTAATGTTTGAAATGTTACCTTGAAAGAAATATATCTTTAATTGATACAAATTCCAAAAAGTATTATTAAGAAAGCTACCACAGTAATTTTCCTTGTATTTAAACAGCCTGAAGTGCTACAGGTGTTACATTTTCACAGTCAATTGAGAAAAGACAGATACAGGATACTTTATACTTCAATTTTTAAATCCAGAAGCAAATAAATCAACCTCCATCTTGTAAGCAAGGCTTTGATAGACTTTGCAAAACTAAAGTGGGTGCAGCTTAGTCTTTTATTTATCACTGGGGCAAACTCCTGTTTTCTCTGGAGGAAAGGAAAACAACCCTCCCTCTTCCCACAAATCAAAACATACACTTAAAAGACGAGTAAAAATTTTTGCAAATGTTACATACATAGCGATCCAGCTTCCACCTAAACCACCATTCATAGACATTCCCATTCAGCTCAAAACACTTGGACAGTGGCCAAAATGAAAATATCTTCTCAAATGCACCCTGTAAAAGATAAACATGGCAAAAGCATTAACACTGATGTCAACTGTATTTACTAAATTTAAATCAATAACATGTTAAATATTATTCTATCCTGATTTGGCTAGCTACATGGCATTAGAAAAATAACAGGATTCCTCAGGAGCCTTTCGCTCACAAAAAAAAAGAAAAAAAGAAAAGAAAAAAACTTCACACCTAAACAGTTTCAGTTTTGCTTCCCCTTAAGGTATTGGCATGCCTTCCATTTTGTACTGCTACTCAAAGGGAGAGATCCACTGACAAGTGATAAGGAATATGCGCTCCACAGAAGACTACAGTTCAACAGGCTGAAAACCAGTGAGGGATTAAAACCACACAACCCCCCTGTAGGATCCTGGAGTGACAAACTCTGGCCTGACTTCTGTCAGCAGTACTTGCAGCATGCAGGGAGTCACTAACTTAGCCTGAGAACCAATCTTTTGATAACGTATCAAAGCCAACACTAGGTCTCCAGGAGACACAGAACTTCATTATCACCATACCACCATATGCATCACCATATGCATCACCATATGCTGGCAAAACCCAGTAACTCTAAGCACATCAAAAACCCGCACCCCAAACCCAAACCACAGGCCCTTGTATTTACTACATTCAGAGCAGTACATTGAAAATATGTCAAACATAACAAACCAATGAGTAGGACACACAATTGTGGGTTTTTCCAGCACCCACACCAATTCAAATATGAAAAGAAATCAAATTATTCTTTTTTTTTTTCTCTTCTGTATTTATGATACTGGAGCAAATGTACGTGTAAAATGTAGAGACAGGTAATAATAAACTCTTAGGTCATTAAGGAAAAATATAGCCAGGATTCACAAACCTGAGAATATGACAGAAAATATATACATGTCAGTAAGCAAATCAGTTTCAGCAGTAAACCGAAGTGCCATAGGCAGTTCCCTGAGGAAGAAATAAATTAATCATTATACTGTCATTAATTTTTCAATAGCAAACCCCAGGACACATTAAATAATAACTGCCAATTATTTAGTGTAGCTATGCTTTGTAATAGATCCATTCATAAATAAATGTTCAAATATTACCACCAATATTTTATCACTATCTACATTTAAATTTTACTTTAAGCCATTAAAATAACCATTCACAGCAATTAACAACCTATTAAGACTAAACTAAGCCTCGTGTCTAAGACAGGGACAACATACATAAAGAGGAGAATTTAGGTGTTCAAACAAAACCACTACTTTAAAACCTCTGCTTTCCCAAACACTCTCCACAGACAGTCCTTACTCCAGGTGAATGTAAATATATACATAAAAATGCCCACCTTTCATCATATGAAACAAGGAGAGCAAATACTGTTAAATTTTGGGATACCAGTTTTACTCCAAAGTTCAACAGCAGGTCATTAAGGACAAGTATCTTGTTAAAACAAGCCTGAGAAACTACTCAAAGCTGTCGACAGATATTAAGATCTACCCAAGCCTCAACACTGCAACAGAGATCATCTCCCCCTCCTGCCATATAAATTGGCAGCTGTGAACAAGGTCATAAACAACTGGAACTTATCACTGAAAGAGTTTCTAGTTTCACAGTACACTGTTGCTCCGAAATACACAAGAGTAATTTCTCTGTTTCTGGAAGAGAAGTGCCTTTGCAGAAAAAAAAAATTAAATTGAAGATACTTGTCTTTGAGGTATCTTGTAAAACTACTCTTTAAGTGTATTTCTGCAGCATCTATTCCTAGTATATTTTAGTATATTTCATCGTCATAAACGCAGGCTATAAAATGGGGATATTCCTCCATCAATAGGGAATGAGGATTTTAAGCCTTTAAGGTTTTAGTTCTAATTTAGGTGAATTAAACAATACACATTTATCACATGCTTTACAGCTTTTCAATGAACCTCAACACATAAACTGGGATTTCACTTCAGTTTTTATTTAAAATATTTGCATCACAAGACATATTTCTGACAGCTCACCTAATCTTAGATACTAGGGTAGCAAGCCCCATGTTCTTATTTGGCCAGCTAAGGCAGAATTGGTGCTCAAGATGGGCACACACATTGGCAACACAACGAGAAATCTGAACACTCCCTGTTCACACTGCACCCTTGAGCATATGACAGACAATGCCTCAGCAAGCACACAGTGCAACCTATAGTTTTCATTTCCATTCAATAGTAATATTACAATTATTGGTAAAAACACATGTCTGATGATCAAAACCTATTAAAAAGTATTCTAATCTGACTGCAACCAGAGGCAGAGTTCAGTTATCAGCTGTTACATTTTTCAACTGACCTAATTCATCTATGACAAACTGTATTTCTGTGACCACCTGTTTAACATATTTTGGCTAACGGAAAGACTGAGGTCTACTAACAATGCCATTTCTGTATGATCATCATTGTAATAACATGCAAATGTATTATAGCAAAAAGGAAAAAAAAAAATCTTACCATTTGCTTTTTTCTGGACAATCTGAGGCCATATAGCTAAGGTGGCATAAATGATCATAAACCAGACAGTGACTAATGGCACAAAGTAGTAGAACTGGTAGGGTCGGTCCATCACTATGCACAGTACCACAACCAAGAAATTGAGACGAAATAAAACCTGGGGGGTGTCAGAGGAGAAAAGACACAGCATATATAAACTGGGAGGCAAAGCTGAGAAAGATGAGGGCATGTTCCTTTAGCACTATACAAAAACATCTATGTATTTTACATCTCACATGCTGAGTGTATTTCAATTGAAACATGGATAAAGTAGTACAGGGAACAACAGCATGGCATTGTAAGACTTCCAGCTGATTATGTGGTTCTGGACCTGTCCTACCCTGGCCTGCTTGGGCAGAGATTGCAATGAAAATAAGGTTAACCAGATCTGACTATTTCCCAGGCTAGGGACTAGTTGCTGGATGCTGTTAATGTCTCTGTTTTTCCACCCCCATAGCTACCTTGGTTAGCTCAGTTAAAGCCAGGGTAATGGCATTACCAGGCTGTAAACATACATTTAATAAGGACAATGACATGAGTTACAGGACATTGCAAGACTTCACAGCAATAGAAGATACATACTAGGGAAAAAAAAAGTAAACTACTACAGTATATGCTGCAAAACCTGGAAGGGAAGCCACTAAAGCAGGTATGTTCTCCAGTATTGTTACAGTGTGAAAATTACTTTTCTTTAATTATAAATGTAGGCTCCAATACACCGTCTTTGGAAGCCCATGTGGCTCATTACTCATGTATTGCTATATATTGTAAATTGCTACTGCAATGGAGACTCCATTGCTATTTATTAGAAAATACTTGTCTTGATATTTCAGAGTGTACATACTTGCATTTTTTACATTGTAAGTATAATTTATATAGTTGAAGTTTGTATTAGATAAACACTACCAACTAAACAGATCAGATTACATAGACACAACAGCCATTTTTACTGTTTTAAACCTTGGTTAAGTGATCTGATATCACATTATTTAGAGTATGGATATATTATGGATATTTTGCTATCCGAACAAATTTATTTATAAAAATAGTAGGCAGATATTCTTACCTGACACACTCTGTATACACCAAAGTCCCCTTTTATCCAAAAATATGAGAAGTGCCCATAACCTGTTTGAAACAGATATGCAGCAACCAGAACTCGAATGTGCATGTACACAGGCAAAAACTGTTGAGAAAAATAAAGTACCTTTTATAAATGGCCATGTAAATGTTTTGGGCTTTCTTTTCCCCTTGTATTTTAAGCTATTTCTGCATTGCAGTAAATCAGATTTAACTAAGAAAAGAAACACTGTGGTACACTGCCCTGTTTCTTACTAACCTCTTTTGGTGTCCTAACCTTTGATGTTAAAATCAATTTCTTCTCTTTATTGCTCTACACTCGCCATATTCTATTACTAGTTATGAGAGACTTAAGATGGGCTCTTTGAAAGCTCACCTTCAGCAGTTTCAAGTAGCTAGCAATTAAAAAAATTAATGTAATATTCTACACAGAGGAAACAAATACATTTTTTCACTGGTCAAGTAACATACATAATGTTTTTATCAAGCAGATCTACACCTAGAGAGAAAAACTAACTCTGCTAATACCGTGTTTAAAACTTCTGGAACAATAGCATTACTTATTCATTCTATTCAGTTCTAATGCCCATTTACACTATCTTTCTTTTGAAATAACATACCCAAATTGCAATCCCACTAGAAAAAAAAAGAAATTCAAATCACTTACAGTGCTTGCTCCAGAGATATGGTAAATCAAAATAACAAGTTGCATCCAGCCCTTCCATTCGTCAGTCTGTTCTCTATTTAACAATTTAGTCTAATGCAAAACAAAACAAGAGTGTTGCTATTCCAAAAAGAACAACGAACATCTACAAAATGAGGACAAAAAGTTCAAAACAATAAACCACTTTATGGGTAAATGGGTCTCAACTGTAGAAGTCTTGTCTAGTGGACACAGATTTAGCATGATTTACACTGTCTTATAGCTGAGCTCTGATCAATTCCAGTTTGAAAGAGTGTGAATGAATAAAATGGTCACATCCATATGGCTTCAAAAAGCCTTTGCATCTAATTCTATGCAAACATTATACTGCATTAACTCATTTGCAGATGAGTTATGCTGACTTTGAAAAATTAACTTTGACTACTTAGTAACTGGTTATTTTACATACAAATTGGGAAACAACATTTTAAGCAGGATGATCATTACCTCTTTGGTATTTTCAGTATAAAATACCCCCAAAACCAAGATGTAGACGATTGGTATGAAGAAAGATGAATGTGTGTAAAATTTATTTTCCTTCATGAAAAGATTTGCTCTGTCACACAGATAAAAATAGGTCATGATTAGACCAAGTTTGCAAAAGCATTGTAAGAGCATCTCTAAAGTAGAAACGTTAGGTGTGCTGATGGCAGGTTTCTTCTCCTCTCCACTTTCCAAATCAGTGCATGATTTGTTCTTCCGATAATTATTCCGATGAATTAAGCTGATAATTAAATATCCAATAATGGACAAAGTAAAGAAACAGAAAGCTATCTTCTGTATCAGAGTGAGAGGAGGCTGAGGCTGGCAGCAGGAGCCATCAATGGGCTTCATTATTTTATTGCAGTAGACATTCATAAGAATCATTGCATTCTGCAAAAAAAATTAACAGTTTTGGTAATTAATTTCTAATTAAAAAGTTAACATTTCCATCAAAAGAAATTTTCTTCTGCATTATGCACTGACATAAAACATGCAATTCTCCCTTATCATGACAAAGATAAAATCTCCCAGTACCACCATACACCCAGTTGCATTCAACAGTCCAGTCAAAACACCTCTTCCAAACAAAACATACTTGAGCTTCTAGAGGTAAGCAAAAATGCCTAATCTTAGAACAGGGGGGTTCTCTCTACTGGCTGTAGAAGGTCTGTAAGTGAAAAACAGCTCACAAACTTGGGTCCTAGAGGGGCACAGTAATGCAAGTCTCTAAAACATGACAGTGAAACATGGTAGGATGACATTTAGTTCATCCAGTACTTTAAAGCAACTGAAACCTGCAAAGGAATGGAACCAAAAGTGACATGATGGGAGGGCTTTTTTACAAAAAGGGCAGACTGAAAAGCTCAGAGGAGCTCACTGCATGCATATAGATATTGGTTAGTAAAAGAGAAGAAAGAAAGTCAGAGGTACTCCATGCACTCAGGGAGGTCTATACTGTGTGTTTGTTCACTTCTTCTTCATACTCCTTAACAAACCAAATTTTCTGGACACATAGGGGAAAATTTAAGACTTACTTCTTAGCACTGCTTTACAAGTCATTACCACCTTAACTCATTCATACACATGAAAGCATGAAGTTTGCACTCAGGATCTAAAAGATCTAGTGGATTAACAGCTATTTTAAAATAGTTATGCACTATCGTGTTTGCTATTATGTTTTTTAAAATGCCTATAAAACTGACAGCACTCCCACCCACTGGGATTTTCTGAACTAAATTCCCTGATGAATGCAGTTCTCATTACACCCATATTGTTTGCAATTTCAGAACATTCACTTCAGATCTTGTTTTACTATTAATAATTTTAATGCTGACCAGTGATAAAATCACTTACTGTATCTCTGCTTGATTCAGGGAGATGCAGGCCATCTGCAGACTTCATGATAGTTTCTTGTGCTATCAATTTTGATACACTGAACACTTTAACTTTAGCTTTGGAATTTCGGGAGCTGCTGTTCAGAATATGGACAGCTGCTTCATTATAAGCATCTATTTTCTCATTAGTGATCATTTTCCGACTTTCACTCAGCATATCTTCATAAACAGGATCTGAATTTGAAAGGACAAAGAATGAGAGCATTCATCTTGTACTTGTCAAAGAACTTCATAGCTCAAGTTGCACAGGCTACTTTCATTTAAGAGGTCACAACTGTTTAATTGTACAGAAAAACTGCACAGGAACAAATGACTGCTACAGCTATGAGAGGTGTTTATCGTGAAATGTTCTTATCACCATTCCCTACTAATGCATACATTCTTGTAGGTTAGAAAGCTCTGGCCAGACATGAATGCTTGCTTAATTCCCCTGAATCCAGGAAAAGTACAAAATGCTGGAGTTCAGAGCTGCTTATGCGTTCTCTCAGCAACGCAATCTCCCAAGAAAAGAGGAAATCTCCCAAGGGAAAGAGGGTAGAAGACAGGAACCAAAATAGACATATGAAAAAAAAACCCCCAACTTTCTCAAACCCTCTAGTTTCTGTGGAAAAAAAACCAGCTCCTCATTTCTCGTAAGTCACAGGCCATAAACATATTCCAATTGCTCCTGTTGATTCCAGTTTAACTGGTGGCAGAATCTCAGTTTTACAGGGAAAAAAGGTTGATTTAGTTGCCTACCGGCTTCAGAAATTATGTGAAGCTTAAAAGAAAGTGATATGGAGTTCTAGATCAAAAGGTCAGCTGTTCAACTTTTCCTATTATTAATATAATCTGAAAATTAAATTGAAAAAAACCACAGGAATACTGCTGTTGCATGCACTTGTGTTCTTGACTCCCAGGAGGTACGTATGGAGCACAGCACAGGGAGAATAGACCTGGCATGTTGAGTCTGAGTAAGCTAACAAAGAATTAAAGAGTTCTTAGGGCAAAAGTTTTTCCTGCTAGAGTTTTGAAATCTCTAACACTAATGGCAGCTATTTAGGTATCTGCTTAGTTAAGACTGCAAGAAAGGACAGGCTGAAGTTCAAACAACATCTTTTTCAATCTGCAACTAAGCAGTATGGATTAAGTTTTCCATTTTCTACAACATAATGATTCAACAGACAGTGATGGTACAAATTGTTACCTACTGTTCATTACTTTACCTTGTAAGACCCAGTAAACATCGCTACTTATTGCTAATTTTTCCAAAAGAGGTGCAATTGAAGTGATATTGATTTTATATTGTGCAAGGGCTTCACTGCTGCCATTGTGAATCTTGATAGACCACTGGAGAAACAAAGAAATAGATTCAGAACCTGAATCTGAGAACTCTTAATTTTTTCTTGCTCTGTTAGTAGCTCATTTTCATTACTTCTATACAGCTAGATTTCTTCAGTTCTCTATTCAAAATCTTTTAAAATTTCCATTGGACCTAGCAGCTGTCCAGACAGATAATTACATTCAATCACATCATCTACATACAGAGTATTTAACATTCAACTTATGTGCATATTTGACTTTTCATAAATTAAATGACACAAGATGTTTTAATTCAAAGTCTCTTGGCTTTATCCAATGATGAAGTAGCAAAGCCAGTCTTGTTATTGAAAAATCATGGCCAGTTCAGTCAATTCTACTCTAGAAAAACTGACCACAGCAAGAGATGCATGCAAACAAAACTTGATGATGATATCAAATTCCAGCATTTCCATCTGTTTTGCAGATATCCACAGCAGGGGGAGAAAGAGCCATTTTAATTTCTGGTTTAATCTTCTCTAGGAAATGACAGGGAGAATGCTATAGCCGCACAAGAATTCCTCCTAACTTCTGAAAATTATTTCCCACTGCATGAAAAATGGATGTAGCATTTTTTTAGTGTTACTGTATCTATATTGACTTAGCAAAAACTAAAGAAAGCAAAACCAAAACAATTAGCCTAACTTTAGCAAGCTCCAGTCATTTTTAAATATCTACATTAAAATTTCATTGTAAGACAAGTACACTGATCAATGCCTCAAAATATTCAATACAAATTAATACTTCATGAAACCAAATAGAAGACAGCTGCTCTGAGAACTCACACTGGAAAAAAAGAAGCAGTTTCTCCCAGCAGCTACTTTTGAAACACCGAGAGAATTTAACAGACAGTTAAAGCAGCACGTTCCATAGAACAAGAAGTCAGGAATTAGGAAGGAGAGCACTGTAGTGACACTCTAAGAGAAGCTCCTTTTCCCAAAATAAGCAAGCAACTGACTTTTGTATGAGCTGGAGTTCCTCCGGCTTATAAGAATTTACTTCTATTTATAAACTGTTATGCAGTTGACACCTTAAGGCAGACATGTCCAGGCCAAAGGTGCATAACCAACCCAAGAGCTAGGTTAAAGATATAGATGAATTTCAAAATGCTGCAAAGTCCAAGAGCACACACCAGTTTTAATCTAGTGGCAGGTTACCACACCAGTGTCAGCTATGGTGAGGTTGCTGATGTGTCTGATTTTTGAAGCTTTTAGTTTTTTGCAAGTCCCTTAAAATAGGGGATGTTTCTCTTTGTCCAACTTTAGATATTATATTAAATGTTTTGTATAAATACACTAGTGTTAAAAAGAGCAGAGCCTCCCCTGCACATTGTTAGTTTGTATCTCCTGCTGTCCACAAAAGGCAACAAGCTATGGCTAATATATACATATGAGTAAAGGGAATTATTTAGCTAAGAGCCCTGTAGTTTTGCAACCTGATCTTCTGCATGACAGGACATTATCCACATATAATGGCATTTTCTGTATGAAATACAATGACTCATCCTAGTAATAAATGCTACATTCTCAGACTGAGAAAAGATATTCTAGGCTTACTACAATTCCTAAAGCTCAAATATTTATGTGGATTCTTCAGAGGAAGGGAACTTAGGGGTTCACCTAAAGGAAAAGAACTTTTTATCCCTCAGGAAATGTGTGGAGGTCTACATACACACATGACCTCCACTTAAAATTGAGGGAATTCATCCTTAGATGGGCATGCCCAGAAGTTTCCAGATTGGTAGAGTGCCTCAGCTGTTTTGAAGGATTTTGTTTAAAATGCAATACATTTTTCCCCTTTTACATTTCTGCTGGTATGAAAATATGATAGCTAATTCCTTTCAAATTCCAGTTCCCAAATATTTGGAAGTAAGGGACATTAAATGCGGAAATAATGAGATGAGCATTTGTTTGACTCGACTCTATTACTAGAACAGACTGCTTAGGGGGGGCTGTTGAATTCCATCCCTGGAAGTTTTAAAGAATTGGCTGACTCCTGTCAAGTGCAACACAGGTAGAAATGATCCTGCCTGGTAACAAACTGATGGGTTACAACATCTCTTCTGGTCCTTGTCAGCGCCATTTTCTGTGATGCTGCAATGCATAGCTGTGGTGGAATCTTCCAGTGGAACAAGACTCCAGAACTCTGATCTGTTTGGTTGTTGAATTATCTATGTAATTTTACATGGATTTTATATATATATATATATATAAAACGAACAACTGCGGTCAAAGAGACCATCCCAGATTGGGCCATGCTCAAAAGTAGAATTTCGTGACTGAAAAAGGTGTATTAAAAATATGCCTCAGTTAGTATGCAAAAAATTCTAAAATTAAAAATCTGCTTTTAATTAAAACTACTTTATTAGCTAGGTTAAAGCGAATTAATGCTTATTAACCAGTATTGCTGACAAAAAGCAAGTACTGTACATCACACAGCTATAATAAAGTACACCTGATATTTTAAAACTACTTTTTGTAACAACAAATTCACTGAGAATAGGTATTTTATTATAAACTGGGTTTAAAAACTTGATCATGTAACCAACTTGAGAATATTACAGTTATCCTACAAGAACTTCCTTCTTTACTAAAATCTCCCATATATGTATAACTTACCGTGGCAGCTCCTACTACAATTATATGTGGTTTTGCCACAGAACCCTAAGACACAAAAATAAAAAGGAATTAGTTTTAAAATATTCATGAATTATATTTATTATTAGGACTCATATCTTAAATAACTGTGACTCACTTGTCCATTAGCTAATGGTTACAAAAGAGTAGACTGCAGATATACTACAGAGAACAGATACCTGAATTTTCATGTAACAGAATCTACAAAAGTGTGAAGTATCAATAAGCACCTACAATCATGATCAGTTTTGCAGCATAAATTCTCTTTAAAAGCTATTTAAACATCTACTCCCAAGGTCAAATAAACTGTAGACCACGCTACTGAACTTTTTATCTCAGTCTTAGCATTGTCAAACATCTGTCAGAGCTGCTGCACTGACCATTGTTACCCCAGAGGTCTGGCAGTTCCATGTAGGACAAGGACAAGGGCCAGTGTACTCAAACACAAGAGCACAAGGGAAAAACAGTCCTGAGAACCTCAGTACCAGTTTTATCCTGGCACAGCAAATAAAGCTAGCAGCTCTCATATTTTGTAGAAATCACAGAAAAAGAAAACCAAATGATAATTTCAGCTATCCTGATGGAAGGTGTTGTGCAAGAATGATCAATAGGATAGCAAAAAAATAGTCCCACAAGAATCACTGTGGGCTACTACTAAATAACTCCAAGCTATTAAAAGGTTAAAAAAGAAAAAAAAACAAGAAAAAATTATTGCCAATCTGTAAACATAAAATGTTGCCAATCTGTAAACAAAAAATGTTGCCAATCTGTAAACATATTACTTCTTGTCAGAGTTACATACAGAGTAACATGATAACCTGCATCATACCTGAAACATATAAAATAATTAGTATGCTAATTGAGGGAGATATTGAAAACAAATAAAATCAAGGAATTCTTGACTTTGCAAATTACCTTTGACCATCACTCTGAAACACTCAAATTATCATACATACAAAATCACAGAATCATAGTATATCTCAAGTTGGAATAGACCCATAAGGATCAAAATATCTGGTCACGTTAAAGTGGAGTCATTGCAGACACAGAGGAAGTAAAATGCCAAACCAGACTGAAATTCTTTCAGCTCTTAATAGGATGAGTTAACCTGCTCCTAGGAAGTAGGGTTTTTGTAGTTTGCTTAGGGTTTTTTTGCTCCGAGTGATACCATCCTTGGAAGACCAGGAGATACCCAGAAACATATACACTATTACACATCCCCTTTTCACTACTCTGAAGTCAAATTTTAGACCTCTTAAAACAAACCTCAGTCCAAGATTTGATACGTTGCCTCATAGAGCCATTAACTTCTGGATACCACAGAAAATCCTGTAAAATAAAGGCAGAATAATCTGCAAGCTTAAAAGACAATCAGTGGACTAAAACCAAAAAATGCAAAAAACCAAACTAATTGCCATCAATTCAACTGTAAAGGAAAAACGTTTGGCTCAGAGTGTGATTTCCTTATAGTTAGCATGAAGAGCCTGACATCTTACTCCAGCATGGAAAACAGAAAGCAAAATAAAAAAAAAAGGACAAGAAGCCAACAAACCCTCAAATATTTTCCCACACGAGAAACAAATTTTTATTTGTAGTTCAGGAGTTGGAATTTCACCAAGAAGGTAATTTTTTAATGTCTGCCAAATGGGATGTCCTTGGGTTTCCAATGCAATCAGGGATAAATCCAAGGTCACATCTATAACATCAGAACTTGCTTTTTGCTCTATTTTCCACATTTTTACCAGCAGGTTTTTTATGTTCCAAAGCTTAAAATAATTGATAGCATGAAATCATAATTTTCAAACAAAACCAAAACCTAACAATTTACCTTACAACTTCATACATTATCAGCTGTTTAGTAGTGTCATGGCTATTAAACACATTACCTACCAGCATTCTTTTAGATGCCAGGAGCAGTGCTCAACTTTTATCTAGAAGGACAGTCTAGACTAGTGTTATTATGTCTCCCAGGTAAAAGCCATGACTTCCTAGCATTTAGTTACTCCTTAGGACAGCACTACTGAATAGTCTAAAAATGCATGTTGAAGCGAAATGGCAGGGACTACACATGCAGAAACCATTGTGAGGAAACTTTGTAATGCAGAATGCTGAAACACCATCAGCAGAGAGGAAATCTCTTATCTTCCACTCCTCTGGATTGTTACATTTTGGTAGTTCACTTGAGTACTGTCAATTCATTATTTGGCTCTGGAACCTATGAGCAACAACACAGTCCTCTGCAGCGGCTGAAGGACAGAAGAATCACTGTGCTGACTATTAAACTCTCCACTTGTTCCCAGTAATTTTCTCTTTTGTTGGTCAAGTATTTTCACATTTGGATTATTGGGTCACAGCCAGTCGGAATGTGGAAATTCAGCTACCATGCCAATAATGTCGAAGAGCAACACTGCACCAAAACAAGGACTACCCAGACATCTCCCAAAAGCCCAGACCTGCCATCTCAAACCTTGATGGTTAGGCACCTACCAAGGCTTAAGGAGTTTTGAAGATATGATCCTGTCAGGTTAGCTCAGTGCAAATCACACTGCATCAGCCCCTTTGTCCTGCCTTGTGTTCTGTCCCATCTTTTCCAGCATTCAGATAACCACATGATGAGCCACATCAGATCTGATCAAAAAGGAATCCTACAAAATAACTTTTTGGCTGAACTGGCTCCTGAAACAACCCACTCCACTGCTTACCAGTGCTAGTTACAGCACAAACACAGAAACATACTGTGAAGGCCAACAGAGTAGGTCAGCACACGCTTAAATTGCCGTGGGCTTACACCCTAAAATGTTTTTCTGTACCCAAAATCTTAACCATGCACACAAACAAATACTGAAAACTCACATTCAGACAACTCAGCAAACACACTGCTTCTTTGGTTTTGGTGAATAGAGAATGAGTTTTCTTCAGGGCATAAATAAATACGTGACTAGCACAATCCCAGCACTGCTGACAGCTGTCATGGGAAGCAAAGAAAGCTATTGAGGACAGCATTTCCATTGCCAAGGCAGAGGAGAACAGAGTCCTTCAGAAAAAATAGCCTCAAGTACTTTGTTTGTTTTCTTTTTTAAAATATCCACATTATAACCAACATTGTGCTTATTTCTCCATGCAAAAACAGTGGAAGGAATACTTGTTGGGGTAGCATAGAACTCTCAATGGCCATTAAAATTACCAATCCAAGGAAGTTAGACCCAGATACATATTCTTACAGCATGAAAAGAGCAAACTTCCTGGCAAAAGCTATTCTTGGGAAGGTCAAATCACAAGATCTGACAAAAAGAAATATTATACACAGTTCCAGAGCTTATGCCCAAAACGAGGCCACAATACAAGAACTCCATGACAAATTCTCTCAAAATACAGTATGTTAAGATACAGTCTGAAGTATCTGTGAAATATTTACAAAGAAAGTTGATGGTCTTTTGACTTTTCAGCTCTGACTGCAATTTCAATTACATTGTATGAAATAATAACATGATTATGGTTTGCAATTTAACACTAGATAAAAACTTACCACTTTAATTGAAGCAGATTTATCTTCAAATGGGATATTTCCATGCTGTCAAAAAAAACCCCCAAAACAATAAAAACAAGTAAGAAAAACTTTCAGAATGAAAACAAAATATTTACATACCTATGCTAACTTCCTCTCACCCAAAGGTTTATCTTCAGTGGAAAGGATTTTTCTTGTATAAACTTGTCAGTGCACTCACACAAAATATTTATGTTGCTTTCTTGATAAAACAAGCTACTCAAATAAACAGTCATTTTTCCTGGACGAAATCTAGCCAACAAAGTCTGAAATGCTTTCTGTTCACTCTGCTACAAAGGTATTGAGTATTCTCCTAAATTTAGCCTCCCAACATAAGAAATACTTATGACTTTTTCCTCTTTCTTTTCTTACACTGCCTTCCTCCAGCCTTCCTTTTCATCTGCCCATTTCCTTTACACAAAACAACCAACATAGTTTTAATTAAAGAATAAAAGAAAATAATCTCAGGCAGAAATAAAATCTAGAATGCATTATTACATTTTCTGAGTGAAAACTGTAAGAAACCAGAAAGGAAGGAGTCAGATATGCATATAAAATCCTCCTTTAAAATTACTAAATACAGTATTAATCTCAATCCTGGTCTGTAAGAACAAGTGTACTTCTCTTCTTCAAACTGAGATCTTGATTTCAATAACCCTTGACAAAAGATACTCTCAACTCAAAATCCATTATAGCACTCTATCATCTCACCATTACTTTTGGGTAGCAAGAATGACCTAACCAAATGACTAGGAAAACCAGACTTCTTTGATCAATCAAACATCTTGTTCTGACAGCTGGAAGTGACTGCATGCTGAATGTTGGACAAGCTGCCAGCTTGCACTTTTAAGTAACAGAATTACTAAATAATTGACAAATCTGATGTACTGTTGAAAGTGAAAGGTGTCTTTTCCATCACACATGTACATAAATCTATGAAGATACTGCCCAAGAAATATGATACAGCAAAAGAAATCAGCATTATGTTCAACAAACAATACAGCTAAATCTTTTCTTCCTTCTTCCACCTGGCTGTTTACATACTTCAAAATTCAGACAGCTCTTCATCAGTGATCAAAAAGAAGGTAAGACCTGAAGCTATTTTTAGTTTCAGCTTCAAGTTAGATCTGGAAATCTGTCATTGCCCCAAGGATTTTTAGGAACAGATTAGATCAGCAATTTAACTGACATTTTAAATGACAAATTGTAAGGCATGAATTACTACTATTTAAAAACACACAAAGGAGCAATCGTTTTCTCATCAAGAAACCAAATATGAAGCATAAATTGCTATGGGAGAAGTCAGCTTCATTAATTTATTCCCAGGCTGCCGCAAGCTTTCTCTTGAGCTTCCTAGTTCTGTTCTCAGATTCACAATTATCTCATCTGTACCCAAACAATTATTTTGGTCTAATTTTGTTCTTCTTCAAAAGACCCTTCTGTGCTTTTCCTTCCTGATGGCTAGACCAGCAAACAGCATAATTCGCTTTTCTGAAGTTTAGACAAGAGTTATGAGGTAAACTGGGAAGAAAGAAACAAAAAAATCCATCACCAAAATAAGCTATCTCACCTTAATTCCCTCTTCTTTGACTTGAGGATTTATGAGTTTTATAAACGAATAGAACAGCTGTCGAATTCTAGAGTCTCCTATAAACACAACATGTTTGTCTATCAGGCAATTTTTTGCTTCACTGTAAAACAAAACAGCAACAGTAATGTTACAGAAAATATTTCTCTATTCTGAAATTCTACAGAGCTATACACATAATTCTAAACATTATATCCAGCTCTAAGACATGGTAATTTTTTTAAAACATGCTGAATTAATAAACAGTTTATTGCAATTTGCATGGAATTGAAAATGAACTTTTGCTAATGATTAGGCAAACAACTAAGCAAGCTTTCCTATTATGTGTGCTACAAATACAGTAGTTTCGAAATGGTAATATACAGCATAATTCAAAAAAAAAAAAGTTCTCTTACTAGGAGGTGGAAAAAAGTGATTGGTAATTTTATTTGGGATATTTTCACTTCCAATTTGACATGCAAGGTCAGCAATCTGAGAGTGACATGCAGCCTCATGTGGCTCTCCATAACTTGTGCCAGTACCTCTATCACAAACATTTATTTGTATTTTTATACAGAAATACAACTATGGTAAACACTGTAGACACACAGATAAAGTATTAGGAAAAGAATTCTTTCTGATAAATGTTGTATATTTTTGAAAGCCTAGAGAATCAGATATAAAGTGAACAATAAACGACACTGCAATTACTACAGCTGCAGTCAAACACCAATGACTCTTCCTTCTAGATGAACAGAAGATATGAGTTTCCTTACCTATTTTTATACTTATGCATCATACAACTGTGAGGTTGCCATACTTTTTCTCCAAGAAATCTCCCACTGGACAGAAGATACTCACATGTATCACCACCTTTAAAACGTTACATTAAGATTAGATTTCAGACACTTGAAATGTAAAACATAGCCCCATTGCTACTAGAAAAAATAATCTGACAATATTCAAAAAACAGAGGTTGAAACAATCAACAGCAGTAAACAAATTTAACTGATTATGAATACATCTTGTACAAGTTTCTGCAAGTTGCCTTTTCGCTTATTATACAACACTGTTTTGTAAATCCCAGCCCTATCCACAAAATGTTAGTGATCCCACTTCTGCTGTCAGAAAGATGTTATGACCTAGAATGGCATTTCCTTTAAAAGATGACAATCCACTCTGCAATCTACTATCCAGAATACACTAATATGAAATTAAAGAATAGAACTGTTGAATAAAATAATCTTTGACACAGAATTATCATCCACAGCATCTGGTATAGAACACAAAACTCACCACGTTTGCAAGAAAGTCTGTTACATCTCCCTATTTAAGACGTATGGTCATGTGGTCACCTTAGAACAGGTGATATGGGTTAATATACAAAAACAATCCCCAAAACATTTACACGTCAATTTGCTGATCATTCTGAACTGCACTTATCTTCTCCAGTCAGTAAGTTTTATGCTAATTAAGATTAATCACTTTACAGGTGCTGATGTTTCAGGTCATGTTAAGTTTCAAATACCTCAGTTATGAAATCAGGGACTGTTACCTTCCCAACTCCATGTCAGATTCTGCTGCCTTATAACTGAACACAACTGAACAACATTCACTGCAACAGAAGTTGCTCTCCAACATTTTTGTCATATTTGGCATTTCCGAGCACTGACAAACAGGGAAATGGTTGTGAATGGAATGGTGGGGACTTGTTCTAGCTCGTGCAGAAACAGTGTACCACTGCCCATACCTAACACTTTCTGTCAAACCTTCACTTCATTATATATGTTTATATATAATATTATAACATATATATGTTTATATATAATATATAATTTTAAAAAATCTAATCAAAAGCAACATGAATTTGATAATGAGGTGACTTAGAGTTATTGCTGAAATAAAGTCCTCCCTCCACTTTGCAGATGATGACAACTAGGAGATGTATCAAAGTGATATAAGAGTGAATTCTGTAAAAGAATACCCACGACTAATCAGACTCCCTCTGACATCCATTAACTTGCTAAGAAAAATGCGTAACAAAATAAGGACAGTTATTTGTGGTCAGACTAATGATCAGTCTAGCCTGGTATTCTGCCTTCAACAGGAGCCATGAGCAGATGCTCAGAGATGAATAAGAAGAGGGCAAGTAAACATCATGTTGTTGCCTAATATTCTCCCAACTATGTTCATTGCAGGGACTCACCGAATTGGACATACAGTCTTCAAGTTTTTAGCACCCACAGCATCCTTCTACAAGAATTTTCTATATCCACAGCCGATGCTTGAAGAATCATCTGCCTTTATATGAAATATGGTTTCTACCAGATTTACTTGGCACTCCCTGGTTCTTCCATGGGACAAGGCAGTTTGGACTTATATCTGTCATGATTTGTAGACCACTAGCACTTCTTTCTCAATCAAGTTTTCAAGACTGGAGGATGACCCAAGCTCAGTACCTCTGTACTCCATGGCACTCCAACCATAATAATTCCCCATAAATAGATCAATCCTTCATCCTACACTATGTTCACTGAAGTGAAATTCCAAATATCACACACTATATACATTTTAAACATAGAGACAATATTTCACGTCAACGGGCTATGCCTTCTTTCTCAACTCCAGATACTGATTATCTTACTATTGCCCTGAGCAATAATTAGAAAGCTCCTGAAACACATTAGAGGCATTACTGACATTTGATATCTTCCTTCAAACATAACAGCAGAAAACAGGGGGAGAAGATGAGGGAGGGGAATAACACAAAACTGAAACAGCAGCCAAGAAAGTAAACCAGAGGTTACAGACCAGACAGTGCCTCCAGAAATGCTCAACTCAGGCTTTAGCAGATGAAATAGCAGCCGAAGAACTATGCTCATTTTAATACACCACAACTTCTTGTTAACCTTCAATGAGATCTTAAAAGAAAAAAACAAACAAACAACAAAAAGCCCAACCCCCCCAAAAAACCCAAAACCTGAGAAAAAGAATTCCAAGTGCCATTGTATATACAAATCACAAACCATTATTTTTAAACTCTTTGTTTGTGTAATTTATCCTCCCAACACATTACCTTTTATGCTCACTTAGATACACTATAGTTATACAAAGTGCATAATTTCTCTGAATTTTATTATGCTCATTATTCTAATTCATCATTCCTCAAAATTGCGGTTATTCCATTGAAATACTGAAATCTCAAAGTCTTCATTCAGCACCAGAGCAGACTAAGTTTCACAAAGCTTTCTCTAAAAAGCATACTCCCTTTTTCAGAGAGCTGGAAATTCAATTGTTCTGTATTATTCAAAATAAAAAATGTCATTTTAAACAGAGTCTACTACTGTTGATTTTAAGAATGCAAAATTTTAAATAAAAGCTTATTTCCAAAAAAATGTTTAGGATTGTACCTTTGAAATATAACAACTGCAAAACACACAGCACTAACTTCACAGGGCAGTATGCAAACATTCAATCCACTTAACTTCACAAGTTAAAGACAGTCTGTACCTTCTCTTAATTCACATTCTTTTGCAAAAAAAAAGGAGGTGATCTCTAAATGCTACAGTCTTCCTGAACATAAATCTGACCTTTCACAACCCCAGTTCAGCATTTTTTCATACAAGTAAATTTTATACAAGCAAGTTTGACTGGGAAGTACACTGGGCTGCTCCTATCTATTATATGTACTAGCATGGCTGAGGCCAAAATTAGATAAAACCTTTACATGTAATGACAATCAGACAAAAGGGAAAGTATAAAAGCACAACAAACACAGCAATCCCTTCCATGACATGGCCTGGCCTCCACAGACTGGCAACCTCGAGCCTGTTTGCAGCCCCACCTCATCCACCCTCTGGAAACCAGGATGACCGTTTTGGGAATACTTCTGGTATAAAATCTTGGTATAAAATATCTTATGTGGAAAAGAAAGTGCTCTCTTGCAATCATTTTTAATGTACTGCCTGCTAATTTCATTTTTCGGTTGATACTTTTTGTGCTGTAGCACAGTAACAATCAATTTACCTTCCCCCAATAATTCCTAATATTTGAGATCATTAACAAGTTACCAGGTTTCTGTCTGGGCTACAGAATCTTATTCTATTTCATTATTTCTTGTAGAGAATCTGTTTTATTCTTCTGCCATTTGAGCTGCTCTTCCGTACACACTTTCCAAGTTCTATTATCCCACTACTAAGAGGGGGTGACCAACATCGCTGAGAATAAATGAGGTGCCAGTCAGCTTTAGCTCTGCACTATCAGTGAAAACCTCTGTTTTTCTCTTTAATTGTCCAAAGTGTAGTGGCATTTGCTGAATTTCAACTGTTTGATATCACTGAAGGTTTGCAGAATGATCTCTTTGATAAAAGCACCTCTGCTTTTATCCATCCTAAAAATTTGTCTGCTATAACTTTTCCACCCTCCTTTTCTAAACTTTTGAACATTATATGTTCACAGAAGTCCAAACTGGTAACTCTACTTTCACTATGACTCCATGTCCTCCTACCTTTTAAACAGTTATGGGAAAACCTCTCCCTTACCCTCTAATTGCTTCAAGAATCAAAAGCCTTAGGCGAAAAAACTTGAAATATTTGTAACAATTCATACAGACCACATCAATTTACACAAAGGCCAGCAGATTCTCGCCGTTTTGCAATCTGAGACTCACCCCCTCATTAAGTCTCCCAGAATATACTGAAATTATGCATATTTTATTTTCCTTGTAACCTGCTTGATATGGCACTCCCTATTTTCTTAGTCTTGCAATCCCTCTTAAAAAATTTGCCACCCTTCTCTTTTCTAGTTTTGTGACTCTCATGTGCCTTAAGGAACACTGCACAACAGGCAAGTTCAATTACCTCATGCTTGAGCTACTCTAGAATTCAATAAATGCTTCCACGTCTTCCAATGTAATAGTAGTCCGTTTGTCAGACTTACTGACATGCCAGTCAGAAGGTGAACTTACGGAATTGCATACATAAAGATCCCTACCCTTTCCCATTTCCACAGTGAACTGCCTCAGCTTTGTCTCCCATGAATGCTGGCAGCAAGTGTTAAACCACGACACCACTTGTCCTACAACAGAGCCGCGGTGATCTCCCTACAGAGCAACTTTTTGATTTACCCACAAAAACATACCACATTTTTAGCGTGACACAGAAACAAGTAAATATTTCCTTCAGCAGCTCCATTTGCATTTACAGATCATGCCAAGATTCTCTGCTTCGGGGCCAAAACAACCCTAGCGAGGAGGAACGAGCAGAGCTCGCAGGGCCCCGCAACCGAGGTACGCCCGTGCGCAGCCGGTCACGGCCACAGCTGCGCTCGCTCGGTCCCCAGAGCTTGTCCTCGGCCACCAACAACACGTGAAACCAAAGAGCTCTTTACTTCGCTTCATCCACCGAAGTGGCTGGTTTCGTTATGTTTGAGGCGATGGTTCAAAGAGTGAAACAACATACACCAAATCTCGTACCAGTTAAGATTTTAACCACTAATTGCCAGGTAATTAGTCATTAATCACGCCGTACGGGAACGAGTGACAGGGAAGCAGTCACCCTCTACGCCTGCAGCTTCACCTGCCGCAGGCCGGGCCCCCGGAGCTGCGGCGCGCTCTCAGTGCAAACACCGCATCGCCACAGCCCCGCC
>VZRQ01007119.1:153301-204213 GCA_013397975.1 Machaerirhynchus nigripectus
CGCTGCCGCTTCCCTTCGGCCGCCAGCGGGCGGCCCCAGCGCTCGCCTCCCCGCCCCGCGGCGCCGTGGGGATGCGGTGGCTCCCGGTGGATCCCACCGCGCTCAGCCCGAGCCCCGCGGCTGAGGGGGCGGCGGCGTGGCGGAGACCCTGTGGGGACTGTGCTCCGTGAATGAGTAGCTGGGGGAGGGTCTGTGCCGCACACGGTCCGTGACAACTGGCACTGAACAGTGAGGGCTTTGTTCCAAATAATGCGATATTTAAACACTTGTCACTCTTGTGTTGACAAGGAAATGGTCATTCCGGGCTGGGAGATGCTCACTCCCTCTGAACGCGGGTAACTGTACAAGCAAGCCTGACACACTCACAGAATCACAGAATCAATTAGGTTGGAAAAGACCCCCGGGATCATCGAGTCCAACCTATGACCGAACACCCCCATGTCAATTGGACCATGTCACTAGGTTTAAGGAAAGACATCCAGTCTTTCCTTACACACTTCCAGGGGTGGTGACTCCACCATCTCCCCGCGCAGCCCCTAATCACCTTTTCTCTGAAGAAGTTCTTCCCAATGTTCAGCCTAAACCCGCCGTGGTGCATCTTTAAGGCTGTGTCCTCTCATCCTGTAGCTATTTGCCTGGGAGGAGAGGCCGACCCCCACAGATTTACCTGGGCTTGGGGGATGCATGAAATGATTGCTGAAATCAAACTTTGCTAAGATTTACAAAAGGGAAATTCTGCTCCTCCACAGCAGCTACCTGAGCAGGCAGGAAATTTGGGCTCCGAATCCTGTCCCTCACCAGTGGTGGGGAAGCCACCAAACCCGGCAGGCCTGGAGCAGGGCAGGCTGTCACGGCAAAGACATTTCCACAAAATAAAGTTACCATATATAAACCGTATAAACAAATCTAAAACTTAGGAAATGTAGTCACATGAAAATGGGAAATTACCATGGGAAATAAAGAGGGAGCATTCATCAAGCCTTGGGTGCATGATGAAGTATGTACTGTGCTAGACAGGTTCTCTCAGATCCAGCAGAACTCTTTCATTAGGACTGGCCAAAAAAATTAACAGAAAAAGTGTTCCCCCCCTCCCTTTTTTTTTTTTTTTTTTTAACTGAATGGGTAAATAATAGTAATTAATTATCTGGGTTTTGAACACATAAAAAGTGCAATTTTCATTTCACTAACCTTTCATTTCCCTGTCATCCAAAAAAACCCTAATCTGGAAGTTCTGCAAATCATTGAATTTGATTATTCATTTAATAATATGTGAAAAAATAATTTTGTGGGGAAAAAAGAGAAGGGAAACATTTGAAAAAAACCCAGGAAGTCTACATATTGCAAACAAATTTTTATTTTGAAATATTATCCGAAAAACCAATGAAATTAAATCATTATGCAAACATAATGTAATGTACATAAAAAATGTGAGTTCTAAGTATTATTCTGATGTGTGCTGTTACTATATATTCAATGTATATCCCATTTCTATCCAACCAATGTCTTTACTATCTCCCAGTATATAGTCCATACTTCTTTTCTATTCAAATCTGTCTGTTGATTCGTTCACTTTCTCAGTATTCTTTTTAAATAATAAAAACACTATTTTAAAGTGCTCAGGTTTATTCTCTCAGGGAGAGAGAGAGAAAAGGTAGCAAGTATACAGATGGGCAGTTACTTGGTTATGTTCTTCCAGAAAAACCCCAGCAAAACCAAACTAAAACAATGACAACAACAAAAATCCGAACAAACCAACCCCCCTCCCCTCCCCCCCCAATTCTGGTTGTAGTAGAGATTCTTTTACTCCATAAATGAAAAATTCTCATTGATGCATTAATTTTTGCTCATGCCTCATTCAAAAAGCCAAGAATTTTCAAAGCCTTCTTACTGTGAACAAACCTCATTTGTTAAAATATTCCTGTTAGTGCTTTAGTTCGTCTTCATTTCATATGCATTTTACACTTTAAGAAGCAACTTAAACACTTTTAAACATCTTCTCTAGCTAGAATATTTTTGTAGTTTTTTGTGTTGTTGTTCAATAATGATTCCTAACAGTCTTATGAAATATATCTTTTCTGCAGTCATTGAGGACCACAGATAGTCTTCTTCATCTGTTTATTTGTTCATGAACAAGTGAGGCTTTTCATCCAACCAAAACATATTTACTTCAGCATGTCTCATTCTGCTATGTAAGTATGTTAAGTTTGAGAGCTTATGTGGCAAGTCTGCAAAGTTAATTTATGACCATGAGTGCAGTTCCTCAAAACTTACCCAAATTACTGCTTTTACTCTAAGCATGGGGTTCTGCCAGAGCTCCTGGGGTGTTGACTCAGCTTCTCAGTTAGGGTGGCTGCAATGCTTAAGCAGGGAAATTTAATTTTGATTTTTTTTTCTCAAAATCAAAAAATTATTTTTGATTTTGAGAAAAATGACCTCTCCACAACAAGGTAGTCTGTCTGGAGAATTTCAGGGATCTTCAACTAAATCAGCTTCTTCCTCTGAAAGAGCAGCAGAAACTAAGATGCTATCAAAACAACCATATTTCTGTTTATAGATATCTCAAAAAATTACAACCCTTAGAAATAGTAATTCTGTACTGCAGCCTTTGGAGGGCTCTTTCAGATCTGCTGCCTGCTGCTGGAAGTCCCTGGGCATTCCTCACTTGCCATGAAGACTTAACACTGGCCTTCAGTAAGGCCTGAAAGCTCCATGTGTGGATTTCCACTGTGTTATTTTAGGACTGTACAAATACATGCTGATACTATTGCAGATTGAGTATCTTAATTAAGATAATCCCCCTGTGTATATTAAATATTTATGTGGATGTGCGCAAGACATCTGCTTTTGCTTCTCTGGAGACATTGCTTAGGTGTTCAATAATTGAGATCCCCTTCAATCAGTCAGAAGCTTTTGACTGAAGTGCTATGAGTTAGGAAGTGGTTAGCATGTATGTGGTCTTGCTTCTAACAGGTTCCGCCTTGTTTCTCACAAGCTAATTGAATCTGGCATCATGACATACACCTAAGTAATTCACACCAAAACCACTGTATATAAAAGGCCTGATATAAAAGGCTAATTAGGGATTGCTAAGTACCCTATAAAACCAACTCCAGACATGAACTGTTTTTAGCTAGAGGCAGCTTTGTAAATTGTGCACCTACTTTTTTTCTTGTCTGCTGATCAACTTAGTGTGCTGGAAGTAAACCAGAAGTCTGCTAGCTGTTCTGATCAGTCAAACCTCAGCTTTTGGTTTGCAAATGCTACAGCTTCCTGTTGGCTTTCTGCTTGCTCTGCTGGAAGCATCAACGGTCATCAGTGGGAAGGGAACACTCAGTGCAGCCAGAGACACAATCCAAGAAGAGAAAAGTGTTTTCTTTGAAAGGCAGAGGAGATGTGATGCTGTTGTGCATGTGGGATAATGTCTATGAATATAAAGAGTAAAATGCCTCTGGAAGAATTTCACATTTCTTTTTTCTGCAGATGTAGCCTTGTCTTAACTGGATTAGTTATTTTCATAAGAGACTGTGGTGTTTTGTATGGTCACTAATGACTGACGCTGTCATTACTGTGATTTTTGGCTGCTCTATTTCCTCTATGAGTCAATCTAATAACAGTCAGGAATGAAGGGGTTCATCCCACCTAATCCCATTTACTCAAAGAGAACCAATCTATTTTAAACTAATCATCACCCTCCTTCTGTAGAACTGGAGCAAGTAAGGTGGTAATTTACTTGTAAGTTAGAATAAGGTGAATGACTTACCATGAAGAATGGTGACTTTCTGTTCAATTTAGAAAATAAATTTAAATTGGACAGATGTCATTTACACAGGTATAATTCAGATGAGGTAATTCTTCTTTTAATGCTTCCTGACTTTGTCTGGCAGGCTCAGCATAAATGGAAGGAGAACTTTGTTCCGTGGGTCAAACCTGGCATGCACATACGAGTTTGCTGATAAACTGAGTTCACGGGAAATGTCCTTTCTCCTGTTTACAGCATTACAGCCATGTGTAGCTTCTGAACTTGGACCTACCATCCTCAGGCAAAGGCACAATGACTGGGACTGGGAGGCACAAGGACTGGGAGCATGTAAGGAGATTAAGTGACTAGTGTAGTATAAAGTCAGCTGTAACAGGGAGCTGATATTTAAATATTCTCAGTCAGAGGAGTAGTAGGGCATTCTCATGTAATATCTTCCCTTTTGAGTTTTTGTGTATTTATAAAATTGTAATTAATTTTTCACAAGTATATATAGGAAGGAATGTAAGCACCAGAGCTGGAAGAAAAATTATCACTTACCTTTTATCTTTAAGTTTCATAAGGAAAATGATCATGTGTTCATAAGTAACATACTGTTTGTTGTCTAATAAGTAGAATATTCCCTACATTAACTTACAGGTTAAGTGTTGAAAAATTAATTAGTAGGATCTGCCATACTCCAAACCATATCACTTCTTAATTTAAATGGTGCAGCATTGCCAGATTGCTCTGGTCATATTGTAATTCCAGAAATAAAGCTACATTTCCAATGGATTCCTGGACACTGTAGTATTTTCAGTATATATTTTTTGCCTGGGCAGCTTTTGGGTACCTGCCAAATGATGGCATCAGACATTTTAATTATTGGGTTTTCAGCCTCATAATGGTAATCAATTTTTCCCTAAGAATCAAGTTTCCATGTGGCATGTATATGCCTGGTGGCCACCTACTGGAAATATTTGATTGCATTAATGAAGAGGGAGTACAAAGTGTAAGAAGTCTTTTTTCAGTGGGCTTGTTCAATCAAGCAGTGTAGTCTGAGTACTGCCACAGCCAAATGATGAAACAAATATGCCCTCAAACCTGTAAGATCTTGGAAATTCTATCACAAATTACTGCTTTTACAGTTTTCTAATTTTGTAACAGCTATAAAAATGGTTTCTCAATTGTGTGTACTAAAATCAGACTGATATTAAATGAAGTAATTATGAAATCACATGTACAAAGGCCATATTCAGCTTTATCACTAAGAGATAAATACATCTGCTGTTCTATGACGAGGCTTAAGAGTGTTTTCATTTCAGGCTTCTGTGGGTCTGAAACAAATATGGATTGAATGAAGTCTGGGAAAGGAAATGGGCAGATAGTAAATTTTTAAGTCATCTGTCCTCTTTCATTAAGGACAGTCAAGGGGCCGCACCTTTCTGCATCATGGGGGTGTGTCATTGCTGTGCAGCTACACAGTCCTGAGAAAGGGGCTGGGACCCAGCTCAGCTCATTACCACAAATTATTTCTTTTTCAGCTGCTTACATTATCCTCAGAGCTTTGTATCCATCAAAGTAATGGGTTAAGAATGTTTGATATAGATGGATTTTTTGGTATGCAAGTATAAGGTTTTTCTATTCCCCCCCCCCGCCCCCCACCTATTTTCTTGACTCCTGGTTGAGGGAAAATCGCAGTCACTCTTAGTTCCTTGTCAATTTGAGTTATTCTTTTTTCATGAACACTTTGTTTCATATTGTTTCTCTTTCTGGTTCTCCCTTGTTGTGCCTTCTTAAAATTCAGAATTCTTTATATTTTCAGGGCAGCCTTTGCAAGCCTACACAGCCACAGTCCAAGTTTTGCTGTGTTTGTGCAGCATTACAAGCCTTTCCTTTTGGCTGCCAGCAATGCAGATGCCATGTGATGACCATGTTCTCTTTTAGCATCAATGCACTAAATCCCTGCTACTTGAAATCAGTGTTTTTAGGAACATAAATTTATTTTGGGTAGGAAAATTATTTTTTCTTCTGAAGATTCCAGTGCCAAAGGAGTCTCTGTGGCGCAATCGGTAAGCGCGTTCGGCTGTTAACCGAAAGGTTGGTGGTTCGAGCCCACCCAGGGACGTGTTTTTCCCCTGCCTCTGCTATGGCAGGGGGTTGGAACCAGATGACCTTAAGGTCCCTTCCAAACCTAGCCATTCTGACATTTTATAAATTTGGCATTCTCCTCTTAGCCTCAGGTTCACTGAAACCCTATTTGCTAAAGTATCAGCAATGGATTAATAGACTAAAATGTTTCCATACATCTTTATTTAAAAATGAAATTGCATAGAAATTGTTTCATTTTAGCAGGATATTGCAATGTTCCCTGTTCTGTCATATTTGTCTGTTTCTCTGTTTTGTTTCTCTGTTGCGTTTCTTGTGAGCTCTAAAGGATCCGTGTTATTTTACAATGTTGAAATATAAACATATATTTACAAAATATCAACATGGGCAACTGGGCACCTCAGGCTTAGCAAAGATTTGTCATTTAGGAATTAACAGGTAACAGAATAATTATGCCATTTCCAGCAATTTTGTGTAAGAGCCTGGTGAGTTGGAATCTATGGGAGAGATACTGTTTTTTACTTCTAGCTTTAAATCTCCTGAGCATAGCACACTTTAATAATTGCTCAGATTACAGGCAGGTAGATCTAATTCTTTGGTGTGTTGTTTTTTCTTATGCTTTGAAAACACTTGTACTGAAAGGTTTAACTGAACAGATTTTCTCTAAAGCCTAAAACCAGAACAAATCCATATATAGTGAAACCACTGGAGCCCATTATCCTTCAGCAGCTTTCTTGTGGACTCTTTTTCAGGAACTGTAGTGATAGGACAAGGAGTAATGGGTATAAATTGAAAGAGGGAGAATTAAGTTTAGATACTAGGAAGACATTTTTTACTGTGAGGGTGGTTAGACACTGGAACATGTTGCTCAGGAAGATTGTGGATACCCCAACTCCACCCATGTTCAAAGCTAGGTTGGATAAGGCCTTGAGCAATCTGGTCTAATGGGAAGTGCCCCTGCCAGGGGTAGTCAGGACTAGATGAACTTTAAGGTCCATTCCTACCCTTTAAAATTCAGTCATTCTGTGATTCTATTTTATGAGCCTGCCCTTCTCTCACAGAGCTCTCTCTCCACAGACCTGTTTTCATGGTACATGCAAAGCAATTTGGAAATGGAATACAAATCCCAGTTGGTTTTCAACACACTAAATCCAGATCATACCAGATAATGAGTTTAAAATTGGTATTTTTTTAGAAGTCATGCTGTCCTAAATTTCAGGGCTCCAGGTTATAAAAGGCTATGAGTTTAACCAAAAAATCTATTAAACTTCACAAGCATAATAAGAAACAGATGAAGCAGTCAGTAGAAATCAATGCAAGTAGTCTTCGTATTGTGTCTGGGCAGAGCATTGTCATGTGGGTGGCAAAGAGGTAAAGGAGTTGTTCAGACAAATCCCACAGAAAACAGTTACTGAGTTGTTGCATATGAAATTTCCACACTGTTTACATATGTAGAGTTAACATAGAGAATGGACTTTTAGACTTGTCTTCTGCTGTAGAGAATAAGTAGAATGTTAAGAACATTGCTATGGACCTAGAAAGAAGGTGTGAGACAAACTCAGTTAATCCAAATGTCAGACCACCAGCTTGTCTTGCACAGGGAAGGAATTCTTAACCTTAACTCTTAATCTCTCGAGAAAACTGGAGACTACTAACTAAAACAATAGTTTCAAAAGTTACAGGAGCTATATGAAATAAGTATTTGAAACTGTACTCCATAACCACATACGGAACTGAAAAAGTTCAAAGGACCTCTTGTATCTATTTATTGTACCTATCTTGTATCTCTTGTATCTATATGCAAATTGAAGTAGAGGAGAGAAATGAAGTAAAGCTGTAATTCTACTCTTCATCTGCTGTCAGGCAGGTGCCCTTCATGGGTGAGGTTTGCCCTTTTTGCTCTTCCTGAGAAGAGTAAACAGGGGTCCTTTGGATCTCATTGCAGAATCTGGGGAACCAATATTTTTGGCTGTGGGCAGCTTCTGTAGGAATTGAAATTTTAGATGACTGTGGTAAAGCAAATGTGGTATAGAGGCAGGTACAGACAGCCATAATAGCAATGGATGTTCTTTCAAACTGAGGAATTAGAGTTAGTCTGATTCCCTGTTAAATGCTGAAAGATGAAAATAAATGAGAAGGTAGCTCATTATTAACTAGAAACAGTAATGAAAAGCATTTTTGCCAAATTAAGTCAAGCCGTGTTTGGGTGACTCCTTTAGTCACACATTCTAGGCACTGTTGTAGAGAATATAATGGGATATATTGGGAGCAGAGACTTACACCTCAAGATGTTAAATACCCTAATGAAAAAGTAGTGGTAAATCCCTTTGGACACAATTGCTCAGAAAAACTTACAGCCGTTATGGAGGAAGGATTGCATGAAGAAAAAGCCCTGTCCTTTATACCATTACATAGAGAGGATAATTTCAGATTCATAGAACCTGACAACTAAAAGACTAAAGCTAATTATTGTCTTATTTTCTGCCCTGAGTGAGCCTGCAATTTGCTACCAAGAGCTTTCCTATTTGGATGAGTGTTCTTCTCATATGTTAGTACATATTTTGGGTGAGTTCTGATGCTGATGTTTTGAAGAGATAACCTTTAGAATATTCTTGACGCAGATGATTTCAACAGCAACAGCCCTGAGAATAGCTCAATTGGTTACAGCAGAGTGCTAATAACACCGTGGTTGTGGGTTTGATACCTCTGTGGGCCATTTACTTAGGAGTTGGACTAGATGATCCTTGTGGATCCCTTCCAACTCAGAATATTTTGTGATTCTGTGAATGGCAGTGAATTCAGGAATAAAAGCCCTAGAAAAACTGTTCAGGGGCTGGTAATTAGTGTGTGAGTCAGTAGGTGGTGCACAACGCCTATGGAAATGCTGGAGAACTGCTCTGCTGTTTCACTGTGTCGTCGGAATTGGCAACTGGGAAAAGTTTAATTTCACCTGAAGGTCCAGTTTCTGTAGCTTGAAAACACCAAGATATTGTTAACAGTTACTGGATTTTATTATATGTATTTCAAATACTTGCATTCAAAATAATATTCAAATGTTGTATTTGGTTTTTTTGATAGTTATATTTGCCTTAATGAGAATATAATTTCCTGAGTAGCTGGAGTGTATACATAAGCATGGAATCATGTGTAGGAAATTTTGCTCGTGTAATATTCAACCACATGTTTTCCAGGAAAGGATAAATTTATTCCAGCCTTAGAATATAGACATACTGTCTTTGTTTTTGCAGTGTAGATTGCATTTATTAAGCATCTGAGATTTGTGCAGGAGCACTACAGAAAATTAGTGGATTTCTAATGAGCTCAGAATGAGGCATGAGTAAAGCTAAATGAATTAGGGGTTACTTCTGTTTGCATGTCTCATAGCTTTAGTTAAGTTTGCTAGTATCTCACTGGAATAGGATACATGATTTTAATACTGTAAAACACTGCATCAGTGGGTGACAGGAAGGCAGATGCTGGGAGATCCTGTCTCAAACCACTTACAAGAAAACTAATCAAAAGTCACGTCAAAAGCTGCAACTTAAACCTGAGCGGTGGAAGTGTAGATTTTATCTAGTAATGTTTTGTCACTCACCTGTATTAAAGAATATTTGTCTGTAGCATAGTATTCATATTTTAGACTGAAAAACTCAGATCCTGAAGATAACTGGCAGTGGCTCATGTTTCTCCCCACAGGGCTGCGCCTGGCCCTTCTAGAACCACGCTACATGGTTTTGAGTTTCTTTTTGGTCCGTGTTGGTCACATTGATGGTGTTCTCCTTACCTCTAGTTTTTGCTTACTATGGCCATATTAATGCAAAAGCACATGCTACAGAGAGCCCAATGTGCTGCCAGCTGAGCCTGCTGCAACAGGAAACAGTGTTCATGTATACCATAAGGAATATTTGCACTGGAGACATGAGAAGTCAGCTTAGATACAATTGGAAGCACCTACTGACAGGAGCCTTTTAATCTCTGTTCATCTCCTGGGGGGATGGCGCAAGAGACGCTGATAGAGAGAACGTATTTATTGATCACACAAGTGAGGGTCATCAGTCGCACAGATTCCAGGGAGGAAAATGATCTGAATGCTGCAGTGCTTTGGTTTACACAATTGTATCACAACCAAGCATCACACGTCAGTTGTCTCTCTACCCAGCTCTACAGAGCTTCTCCAGCAATTCTGTTCTGGCGCAGTACAGCCAGGGCTTGCTGCAAACTTTGCCTTTCACTTAGTTACTCCAGCTGTTTTCCTTTCCATCCAAGATTCTTTCTTGTTACAAATGTAAACTTTAATCTCTTGTTTTAGCTAATTTATGCTAATGCTCTAGATGTAGTGCTGTTGATAATTAAATTCTCCAAAGATTATAGTTGTAGGGAGGCAGACCACTCCGAAAAACAATTAAGATCACTTTACTAGAAGTTTATTCCACATCCTATATTCCCAAAACGAGACAATATGAAGGCTCCCTGCCCTGTCTGCCATTTATCTCTCTTGTTTTCAGCTATGATCTTTGAAAGTCAGTTTCTTCAATACTGTATATAGCATAAGCAAAATACTTGATCGTGCAATAAGTTCTGATGAGATCAAAATCTGCAAGGCAGACTGAATATCTTTTCAGTGCTAATGAGGCTGGAATTTGTGAGGTAAACACTATGTATTTTTTCAGGTTTAATTTCCAAATGAAGCCACTTTTGGGGCAAAGATCAGAAAACACAGAGTTTGGATGTTATCAGTGAGCTGATAGAAAGAAAATATTCTCTGCCTAGGATGACATGCCATGGAATAGATCACAGTAAGCAAAGGAGAAATCAGAAGATGACAAAAAGAGACAGTGTTTACTATGTGTAGTTTCCAATCTAAACTCAAGTGTCCCTTTAACTGTGGTTTGGGGGTTTTTTTGTCCCCAGGCAACAAAGATTCATCTCCCTATCCTAGCATTAACCTTTGCATACCTTCTAGTGGATTGCATATCCTGAAGGACGAAATTTTAACTTTTCAGTCCTTGTAGGAACTTCCTGTCTTGTAGTTAATCTATACAAGGAAAGGAAGTCTTTACCATTTTCAAATATTGAAGTACTGTTTTTACACCAAATTTTACAACAATAAATTTATTTTGAAACAGTAAAACAATGCTTAAAATACTAATATTTTAAGAATACTTAAAGGTCCAGTGAGTAAATACAGTTATTTTAAAAACATACCTACAGTATGTTTTACTTAGTGAAGAAAAAATGGGCTATATTTCATTATGGATTTTCCCGTTTTACTAATTCAGCACACAGCTGCAGGTACATAGCAGCTGCACTTAAGATCATGTTTTGATACTTGCCCTATTTTCCTTGATAAGTTCATTGCAAGCTAGAACAAAAAAAAAAAAAGGTCTTTAGGAACAGATTTTAGTACTTATTCCCCCTTGCACCATTTGGAGCTCCCTTCAGACTCCCAGCTGCTAATCTTTGGAGTGGTGCTTTCTTCAGGTTACAGGGACTTTATTCTGGATATTTTCTTCATGCCTCCCTTTGGGGACTCCAGCTGACAAAACCCATCTCACCTCTGGGCTTACCTGCTTTTGCTGTTGTCTTCATGATCCTCTGTGGGTTCTCCCAGTAACCTTCCCAATCACAAAAACATGGATGTTGGAATTGCAGTTCATTTAGGGTTTTCAGCAGTCTCCTAAAAGGTCTCAGAGAAGAAGTCTTTGCTTCTCATGGTGGTGTGATGGTAAATTATTAAGGTTAGCAACAGCATATGGTTCTGTGTCTCATACACAACTGAACAAATTGTTAGGGCCTTACAAACACTGAGCTTCCTGACAGAACAACTAAATTTGAGATTCTTGGAACAGACTTCTGCACATCCTTTCTAAAGTACACAGGGACAGTTCTGCTGATTACCACACAGCACCAGCCAGCACAGCTCCATCAACAGCCAGGAGCTTTCTGTCCTCAAGTGAAAGACAGAAGCTTCATTTTCCTTCCAGCTTTAAGTGAGATGATGATCGTTTCTTTCAGCCATTAATCCTACTTAGTATTTAGAAAAAAGGAAGGAATTACTTCTGCTTCTGAACTTCTCATGCTATGAGGCACAGAGTTACTGAGTGAGTTTCTTGAGAACTTTTCAAACAGTAGTGTTCAAATGAAGAGTCAAGTAGACAGTCACACCCTTAAGGCAACTTTAAGAGGCCTTAACAAAATGTTTTATAGCAATGTGCTAACAAAGTATTGTAAAATATGGGTGTGAGTATCTCCAGTGCATCTAAGCAAGTAACTTAACTCGTTAAATAGTTTATTTTGGAACACTTGACATGCTTTATTTAATTTTTTTTCACAATTTATTTAAACATCTCACATATACAAAATACATTTTCTTTCCTGCTTTGAAATGATTGGGGATTTTTCTACCCATAGTAGAAGATGGAAATGAAATTTGAAAGGAGGAACACCGGATTCTGGAGGAAGAAGACAAAGAGGAAGGAAAATTATCCACATGCTTAAGCTGTGGGTGAGACGGGACATCCTAAGTTTTAAGACAGACTTCAAAGAAACAGAGAAGCAATACTTTAAATGCTACTAGCACCATCAAAGTTCAAGTACTGGAAAGATACTCTGTAATTATGCAATTAGCACCACTGTATTTTGAGTGGAACTGAAAGTACCTCAGATCATATGGAGAAGTTCCTACAAAAGATGTGGATCACTCTTGATTTAGTATATGAGGTAGTTTAAACCTTTGGAAGTCGTGGATTTAAACTTCCTCTGTGGAAGATATTCAAAGGCCACAAGTGGTGCAAACTTTCATGACTTTTTATTTTGGTTTTTTTTTCTTTACAAAGGTTGACATTTCCCAAAACAAGGTGTTAAATCTTGAAAGACTTCCAAGTCCATTTGGGGCTGTATTAAATTTCATTGCACAATGCTCCAATCAATTCTTCTCCTTCTCTTTCGCCCAGAGTTTAAGCAAGTAGATGAACAGAAGAAATGGAAGGAGTCAGCTTTCATTATAAAAAGAAATGACAAGAGAATAATTTGGGAGAGGCTTTAAGTTAATTTTAGTTCATTCATTTATAACAGACTGGGCCAATGTCCAAACCGAATTCTTGGTCAGCGCCGCCAATATCCAAAGGTGCAATGTCAAGGATGGGCAAGCGGGATGGCTTATTTGTTCTGTATTCAATGATTGTTTTGCCCCATTCGTTGTTCTTTCTCTGTAAGAGAAGATTCATTGCAATTGTTATTGCATTGTTCACAGTATTGAGAATTGTTTCACTTGAATGGATAATTTCTGAAAGAATTTAATATTAATTTTGCTTCTATTGTTTGCAGATCAGATACCCACATCCAACTATTCAGATCTCCAATACAGAGAAAATATTTACTTGAATCTTCTGTAGTCCTATGTGTGATGCTGTATACAAGCTACTGTATTATTCACACTGATGTTAGATCCTAACAGAACTCTGCCTGAGTGTTTCAGGACTTAAAGATCCTGCCCCTCCTATAGCTTGTGCACTGGTTTTTTTTCAGTCTTCTGCTTACATGGAATTTGGATCTGGACCCTCTGAAAACTTTTTTTTTTGCCACACTGCACAGTATAAGGTAGGATTTGTTTGTAATCTCTTCCCTCCCACTTGTTAAGGATCTCACATGGTTGGGTTTGTAGGCTGTGTATCTTCACCAGGCAAAATTTTGCTGGTCTGACCAATAATCTAATACTGAACTGAAGCACAACTCTCTCCCTAATCACATGCTTAGGCCTGGGCAGTCACCACACGCATGGTTTCTGCATTTACTTACAGAGCAGCCATCCTTGAGAACACTGAAAGTGAATCTGCTGTTGCCTTCAGCTCGTAGTTCAACATCGTTGGATCCCTGCAGTACAACAGCCTTTTTAAGGTTGCCAGTTTCTGCATCCATGTAGGCAATGCTGTTCTTGCAGTGGTAGGTGATGTTCTGAGAGGCATAGTTGGCCAGCAGACGCATGAAGGCGAGTTGGGTGGCCATATCCTTTGTGGTCACTCCTTCGCTATTGTATTCAAACTGAAAAACAGAGAGGAACCCAGTCAGCTGTATTGCTGGGGAAAGCAGGATGTTTGTAATGGAAATGTGTGATAGCTGCTCTAGTCTCCCGGTTTCAGCTCGGGTAGAGTTAATTTCTTCTCAGTTGCTGATACAGTGCTGTGTTTTGGATTTAGAGTGAGAAGGGCGTTGATAACACACTGATATTCACTGATGTCTTGGTTTTTTGCTAAGTCATGTTAATCCTAAATCAAGGACTTTTGTTGTTGTTGTTGTTTTTGGGGGGTTTTGTTGTTGTTGTTGATGTTGTTGTTGTTGTTTTGTGTCTCATGCTCTGCCAGTGAGGAAGTGTGCAAAAGAAACTGGGAGGGAGCATAGCTGGGACAGGTGACCTGGGCTGACCAAGGGATATTCCACACCATAAAACATCATGCCCAGTATATAAACTGGGGGGAAGTAACCCAAAAGGGCAGCCAGTCCAGGTTCAGAGAGGGGGGACTCTTGCACCAGTCAGCAGGTGGTGAGCAATTACACTGTCACTTGCTGTTTCACTTTTTGTGATCATTATTATTTACCATTTTTGCTGAATTATATTTTATTTTCAATTATTAAACTGTTCTTATCTCAACATACCATGATTTTCCTCCCCATTCCATTAGGGTAGATTGGGCGGAAGAGAGAGGGAATTGAGCAAGTGGCTTTGTGGTACCTCATTTCCATCTGTGCTTAAACCATGACAGCTAGGAACTTTAAAAAAAAAAGACTCAGAAGTCTTCAATCCCTTTTCTATTGCCACTCCAGGACTAAAGATCATAAAATAGAACTAGAAGGAGGTAGTCTGACAACCAGACATGAGTGGATGTAGTTAAACTGTAGACTTCTGTTCCAAGAAATGGTGTTAACAGTTTATGTGGGTTCTGAGACAAGATCAGATAAGTTCAAGGAAGACAATCTACTGTTTCCACAGCTACACACAAAAAATGCCTGTTTCAATAAAACCCTGGACATTTTTTTTTTGAGTCTAATAACGTAGTGTCTGTGGATAATACAAATCTTTACTTCACTCTTATATTCTTTGTGCAGCATCTGCTTTTAGTCCCTGTAAGAAACAGGACCCTAGACTGTTCTGACCCCATGTGATCAAATCTTGGACACTTCATCACAATATTCACTAAATTTCATTTGAAACTGATGTAATTAAATCTCCTCAGCTGTACAAAAGTGGTTTATTTGCAATTTGCTGGGACAGTGTCTAACATGCAAGTAGACATAGTTCTTGCTTTTCCTTATGCCAACAATTCTGAACGTTATGGTGGCATGCACTCAGAATCACTGATGTGTAATATAAATATCTTTCCACGAATAGTATTGTATGCATTGTACATAAAAAATATCAATTAAAAAGACTGATGTTTTTCTTATTTTTTCAGACATTTTCTGGACTGTCTTTATATGTACCATATTCCAGCCCAGGCTTCCCTTAGCAATAACCATTATTCAGGCTGAATTGATCATTTGCAGACATTAAGAAAAGTTAGAACAGTAATGAGAAGTACTTTAAACAAACTGATCTAAACCAGTACCAGAGCTCTATGCCCGTGAGGTAAAAGGTAGTTGGCTTTTTCATATTTCTGCCCTAAGAATTTAATTTATCTGCTTGCTTGCTGAGAGTCAATGAACTGGGAGCTCTTCAGACAGTGCTGTAGGAAACAATCACCCTGCCACACATCACTTACCTGGCTGCCACCATTGATAGTTTCACCAAACCACATGTGCTGCTTCTTGTCCTTAGGATTCTTGTTGATATACCAGTTCTTAACAGGAATATGGTCAGGGCTGGCATAGATGCAAGTCTCGCCAGTGGCAAAATCACAGTATGCTCTAATGGCATCTGCAGTGCAGCCTTGGTTGGGATCAATCCAGTAGAAGCCTGCCATCGAGGGAAGAAATGTGAACAGTGGTTCCCTCAGCCTAAATGTCTCATTCAGTTCATATTCACTTGTCTGATACAGGAACTCAGGCCACAAATATCACAGCTAGGTACAATATTAAGGTGATAAGTGCAATACATAGATATTTTGGATTGTTAATGTATAAGAAACTGTATTTGAAAGCAAGGGTGAAATATTTTTGTATTATTTTGGAAAATTATTGCAATAATGCGCAACAATATCTATAAAGAGCTTTTCAGAATGTACTTGTATCTATTTTCAGTGGAGACAGAAAAAGCTTCTTCATTTGTCAATTAATATTTTTGCCATGTGGCCAAAGATACCAATCACTGAAGAAAGCTAATGACCTGGAAGTGCTTCCTGAGCCACAAAGGGCAAACATCTGGCACTAACATACCGCTGCTCCATTCTGGGTGGCTAAGTCTGAGGTCACGACAGGTGCGAGCTGGGTTCTTTCTGGAGCCTTCTGGGGTCAGCAGGGTCTCAATTTGGTTGTTCAGTGTTTTCAGAGTGGCATCAACTTCATAATCCTTGGGTCTGAGAGAAGGCTGATCAGCCCGGTAGTATTCTGCATCAAAGCCAACTTCATATCCACCACCATTGGGACCAGGAGGGCCAGGGGGACCAGGAGGACCAGGAGGACCCTAAAGTTTTTCAAAAGCAGAAGACAAGAAGCATTCTGTCAGATATATGGTGCTTTTAATGAAATGCTTCCACACATGGATAGTCCTGCTTAACTCCTGGCACCCTCAGCTCTGATTGGAGGCAGCACACATGGACTCACCCTGTGGTGACTGCTATGGGTTGAAGCAGTGGAAGATGCACAGTGTAGGACTACCAAATCTCCACTGTGTATTCGCTCTCTGGCCATAAGGAGTGAACAAAACCTCTTTGTTTAGGTCTATTAAACACTTCCCTAATATTAAATATATTTTTAAGAAGTAAAACCACATGCATTACTAAGCTGCTAGGCTTCTGGAGAGACATAAATTCTAGGCTTACAGTGTAACATAAATGTGTTAAATCAACAAATAAAAAGTTATACTCACAGCAGGACCTTGGCTACCGTGAGAGCCACGCACACCAGCAGGGCCAATAGGTCCAGGGAGACCATTGCGACCATCTTTACCAGGGGGACCAGAAGGACCAGGTGGACCCTAAAAGGATATTTGAACAGTTTAATGACAGTAAAAATGCTGCAAATAAGAGATTCATATGAATGGGAGCATACATATATATTGCACAAACAGAATGGGAGATATTTGAATATATCCTGAAATTCACATACCCTTGGGCCAGCAGGGCCAGTGTTACCAGGAGGACCTTGATCACCATGTTGGCCCTATTGGGAAAGATACACAGTCATCAAAAAAAGAGCAGTGGAACGTGTTTGTGTTTGCTTGATTTAAGAGGGAACTATAGGCAACGTGTATTTGGGCTCAGAGAATGGGAATCCAGGGCTAATGACATTTATTAGCGGAGTTCGGGTATAAAATGCTTGTTTTGGTAAGAGAGGAGAGAGGGCGTAAAGATGAATTGAAGGGGATAACCTGTAAAATTCTTTATATTGTTTCTTCTGAGCTTCAGAGAAGGCTTTGAAATAAAGGTCAGAAATCCTAAAGTTGATACCCAAATTTAAAGGGAAGAAGATCCACAGCTTACTTAAGCTTTTCTGAGATAAAGGTTTTACAGTTTCTGGCCAAAATAAGAAATAATACTAAAACAAAGGCAGAGCATTTTTAAATTCTTTGTTAGCCAAATGCAATTGAGCCTAAAGGCAACTAATGGTACTCACAGTTCTAATGCCAATAACAGAACTTGCCATTTTGTACAAAAAACATCGAATGTTAAAGAGACTATTTATGACTCTTCATTTGAACGGTGCTGCACAGCAGAGTAAGTGGTATTAACATGCTGTATTGTGCATATGTAATTCCTTGCTAGGGTGACCTTATTTTGGTTTTTTTGCTCTTTATACTCAAACCCCTGAAAACCATTTACTTACAGCAAGACCAGGAAGACCCTGCAATCCATTGTGTCCCTTCAAGCCAGGCAGACCTCTAGGCCCCTTATCACCAGGCAGACCTTTCTCACCACGTGGACCTTGTGGGCCCTAGGAAGGGATATAGGTGTCAGAGGAATAAATTAGAAGGCTTCAAGATCATACTACTGTCAAGGCAAGAATTAAGCGTAAGTATTCTACATTAAGCCATATCCCAATGTTTATGAATGGACATCCCCTTAACACACCCAGGAAGAGTGCCAATCCCAAAAGGTTCAGGACTGATCCCACAGAAGAGAATGCTAATTGAGATTCTAAGTCCCTAAATATTTTCAGGTCCTTAAGCCCTACTTTTTGGGCCCCTTGGTCACTTGATCAGTTCAATGAGTCCTTATTGATAAAGCATGTTTTATCTTCTTGCATCAGTGTGGTAATGTATTTAAAAATCAGACTTACAGCAAGACCTCTTGGACCAAAAGCACCAGCAGGACCGACAACACCAGCAGGGCCCTGAAACAAGAATAGAAAATGTCACTGCTGTATATTGTTCTAATGAAGGTTCCATGCTCAACAAATCTCTGGAGGAAGTGAAGTAATTATCTATAAATTGTAGAGGTGTGATGTATTTTGTATATATGTATATATGATAGACAAGTCTTTGTCCTCTTAGACCTTAATCCAAAAAGTTAAGGTATATCATTATCTCATCAACTTACAGGTTCACCACGGTTTCCAGGCTTTCCAGAAGGACCAACTTGGCCATGAGGACCAGGAGCACCCAGAGCACCACTGGGACCAGGACTACCAGGAGCACCACGCTCACCCTGGAAACAAAGGAATGCAACAGGAGAGACATTGTGTTATTACTGACTTACACATATTGGAATATTTCTTCCATGATAATGAAATAAAAGAAAAAGGAACAAGTTACCTTGAAACCAGGAGCACCATCTCGGCCTGGGGGACCATCATTTCCAGGATTGCCCTATTAAAATACCATTAAAAATTACTAAATTCAATCACCTTTCATCTCACACAGAACTGTGTCTCAGTCTAACTGCTTACAGTGAGAGTAAGAAGATATTGAGATAGGGTAGTATAAATCTTGAAGAGAAAAAGCTCTTCAAGCTTTTATACTTGCCATTCTCAAATCCCTTAAATATAGTAATGTTCTCAGAAAACTAAAATGATCTTCAAATATTTTAGGTTTTAGAAGTTCAGTAAAGAAAAAAATTACTGGGCTTCGCAACATTTCTCTAAATGAAAAGGCTAAGACAATAGTGGTCTTCATCTAGCTTGCACTTTTTAAAACTGATACTTTCTTTTTAGATGAAAAATGCCAGTGGAGGGAAAAGGACCTAAACAACAGCCAAAACTAAATTATTTTGTTGTGGTACTTCACAAGGTTAAATGGTTTCCTTTGTGAATGATAATTTCACTTCAGCTCTTAGGCTGTGTCCAAAAAAATCCCTTTTCCTTCAGAAAATTCCAATGAAACAAAGTTCAGTATTTTAAAATTGATATTCTCTGTTCTCTTTGAAATCCTGCAAGTCTCTGCAAGATTTGTATTAACAACATATTAACAATGTTTCAGGTTATCAAATAAGCTTCCCTGAAAAGGCTGCAATTTTTATACTTTCCTGAAAGATATGTATGTTCCCCGTTCCATCTTTCTTGGCATTTAAGTAAAAATTCAAAAGATTCTGAGAGTGACTTCAGGATGTATTTCAGACGCAGCTTGTGCTTTAAAAATTTGTCACCTAGTTGGGCAAAGGAATCCAGGTCTATAAAAATCCTGATATAATTTTCTCTGAAGACGTTGTACAAGTTTGCTAGCAGAACAGCCTCCAGTTCCATCCACTTTCTCTGAGTATTTGTGTTTGGCTCAGAATAAAAGAAAAGCAACTTGAAGAGGATAAAAGACAGCTTACATCACGTCCAGCTTCACCAGGAGCACCATTTGGACCAGGAGAACCCACAGGACCAGAGGGACCACGGGCACCAGGAGGACCAGAAACACCCAGGGGACCAGGTTCACCCTAATACAGGAACAGTGGTAACAAATGTGACATTATAATACAACACAAACCAGTCTTACAGAACTTTTAGCCTTTGTCTAAGAGAAACATTTCTCTGCAATCAGTTGGGGAAGGAAAAAAGAATCAGGACATAAGAAACATACCTATCTTTATCAGATATTATCTTCATTCTAAATGTTACTATTAGAAACTTCTAACATTTCTGACCGTTTCTGACATTCAGAAATATCCTCGCAGATAATTCTGGTTTCTCTGCAACAAGCCATAATTACTTCCATTGCTCTAAGTCTGGTAGGTTCATATCCTCTGTTTCCAACAGCAATGGAAACAGCAGAATCTACATCTCCCTGGTGTCCCATAAGAGGGGACCTCAAATGTGTGTGGGTTTTTTCTTTTCTTTGGTTTTTTTTGAAACGTTATCCATTTAAAGCAGTTAACTAATCTCATACTCACTGTTGCTCCAGAGATGCCTGGAAGACCACGTTCTCCCCGGGAGCCAGGCAGACCAAGGATACCAGGAGCACCAAGAATACCCTGAGGACCTGGGGTACCAGGAGGACCCTATGACATGAAGAGAATAGTATTTATATTAATAGACAAAAATAAATGTAACATACACATCTGACAATGACACTGAAAATTTTGTTCTCAGTTACAATTTCTGCAGATCACAGAAGAAATTTCTGTAACTTTTTCTTGAGTAACAATTGTGATATTTCACACAAGTGCTTACTTCAATATGATAGAAACATGTGTGACTATACAAAAAACCAGTAATTCTGGATGTGAAAGCTTAAAGGTAGTTAAAATGAATTAATTTATTTGCATAATTCTAAGTCAACCTGGGGGCAGACAACTTTAACCTTGTGATACCCACAAATCAGAGTTTCTGAGGCAGCTATGAATTGAGATCGTTCTAAATGGACATTCACATGTTCCTTCTTTTTCTATCAATAAGGATCAATTTCAGAGCAGAAGATGTGCTTCCTTTTCTCAGGCTAAATACCAACTTCTTTTGTAGTTAGAAAAAGATACAACTCACCACAAGAGAACAAACAAAAATAAAACCCTGACCTAGGGATCACATTCACTTTTTATGGCATGTTTGTCAAACATGCCTATAAACAATTTCTTGTGTCTCAGTGGAACTTCTACATAAAGGCTTTGCTAAATTTGTGGATAATGTAGAAAAGCCCTTCACAAACTACGAAAGTATCTCAGGAGCCATAACATTTACATGAAGAGAAACATATTTAATGAGATGTGATACTCAGTAACTTACAGCAGCACCAGCCTCTCCAGATGGACCTTTCTCACCAGCAAAACCAGGTGGGCCAGCAATACCTTGTTCACCAGTGCGGCCGACTGGTCCAACATCACCACGCAGACCTCGAGGACCATCTTTGCCAGCTGGGCCAGGAGGACCAGGGGGACCAGTGATACCCTAGGATTGAGTATGAATATGATACCATTACAATATAGACCTGGGGATAACCTAGATAAGTTCCATTTTAAGTCCATGTAGAAAAATAGTCCCTTGCAATAAACAGTTATCAATTTGTCACCTAGTTGGTCAGGTTATCAGCTGCTCCAAAGCAGCAACTTCTATTGCTTTGTTAGCAGTGGATAGCTGGAAGCAGTAGAATTACTGAACTGATTATTTTTTTTTTACTCTGGGCAGGTGAAAGTGCAAAATTTGGCAGGAAAATATAGAAAAAACCCCAGTATCTTCCAATTCAAGAGGATTGTTTGCTTTGGATGCTGAGATTTAAAATTTATTTAAATCTGGGGCATCTTAGCAAAGAAGTGCCCTTTGGTAAATGTTGGAAACACCTTTGAAAAGAAAAACTACAAATGTCAATCTGGAATGAAAACTTCTTGCTGAAAAATAAAAAAGATTGACATTCTAAAGCACAATGAGAGTTTGCCCTGCTCAAGACAGGGGCTAGAACTGCAGGTACTTTAGAAAATGTGGACATACGATAACCTTAGCATTCTTCTGCAGATTGGACATGACCTTCTTATTCCACTTCATCATGAGTAATTGCATAGCCATTGATTTAAACAAAAGCAAATAAACACAGATTTTTGGAAATGGTTGGCTACGTCAAGATACATAGGGATGCTTGATGGATTATAAAAAACCTCACAAATTAAATGCATAGCTTGTAGTCTGGGAGTTTGAACAATTAGATTTTTTCTTATCCAATCCTATAAGGATCTGAGGTGATTCCAATGCAATTATGATTCATATCATTGGAACAAAAGTTAGGATTATCCCTAAGCAAAGTAACTTCTGACTTTTCTCCCATTAGAACTCTTCATTAGTTACTTACAGCAGGCCCAGGAGGACCAACTCTTCCAGCAGCACCAGGGAAACCAGTCATGCCCTAAAAACAAAAATTGAAAACTAAGATTAGGTTAAAGGAAACAATAACTTCATGAAAAGCAACAATGTCAGTACTAAAAGCCTGAAGACTTACAGGAGGACCAGCATCACCACGAGGGCCAGCAGGACCAGCAGCACCAGCAGGACCCTAAGTAGGAAGGATGGAAAAAGAGAGATGGATCAAGCAAAGACAATTAATGCTCCCTATTTAGAGTAAGGGCTCAGTCTCACTATTGTGAAAGCTAAGGGTGATTTTTACACCAGCAGAAGGAGGACTGGGCCCAAAACCATTCTGCCTGGCCTGATAATAGGGTATGAAATTCTCACAGACATTTTAAATTGGTATCATAAGGCCTGAGAAAAGTTGCATAAGGCATTTATGATTCAAATTAATTTCCTAGCAAATGTTACGTGCATCTAAACAACTCCGGAAATCAAAATGTGAAAGCAGGACAAAATCGTCAAGCCCTCTGTTGGCACTTCGTGACTAATCCAGCCACATAGTTCAAGAGCCTGGTATTGGTCTATTAAAACCATACAATAAGCAACCCAAGTCATGTTATCCTGCAACACTTTGTGGTATTTGAAGTATTTGAGTCTGACTTTCTGCATCATTTCAACCAGTTCCCCAATAATGGGCTATGTGCATGTGAAGCAGTGGACAGCTTTGGGCTATAAAGGTGTCAGCACATGAAAAGCCTGTCTGCAAATGGGTACATGGACAAATTTGCACACATGCGTCGGGATGACTGAGTCTGAAAATCAGACTGTGACAGCACAGCCCATCTTTGAGAGGAAAGTGTCAATGTCCTCAGCTCAGAACTTACCCACAATCACCCCCTGAATGGTCCAAGATAGAGTGATTTTGCTGATCTTCAGAGCAAGTTGAAAATTATTTTTTATTTTCTCTTAATTTCAGTTCCAGACTCACGATCTGAGCCCACATAAGTAGATTGATAAAATTTACATAATGTGTAAAAATCAGTGTGGTAACTTTTCTCACTGCCTAGTTTGAAGTTTTGTTTCTTTCTTTCATTACCTTTTCAGAATTCAAGGCTTCCAGGATAATGTATTGCTTGCATGGCACAATTAAGAACTATGCATTTCACAAAGACACAATTCACTTACTGGTGGTCCAGAAGCACCGATAGGGCCAATGGCACCCGTTGGTCCAGTTTCACCCTTAGGTCCTCTGGGCCCACGCTCGCCTTTAGCACCAGGCTGACCAGCTGCACCCTATGGGCAGAAAAACAGACAAAATGAGGAACTGAAAATCTTGCAAAGGAAATAGAGGAAGGTTATGGCATAAATATGAGGAAAGTACAAAAAAAACTCACAGGGGGTCCAGCAAATCCACTGGGACCTACAGGTCCAGGCTCACCACGTTCACCCTAGAGAGAGGACAAAGAAGAGAGGATTGGTTGGAAAGGTCTTCAAAAGGGCGATTTTCTGAATGCCATGTCTTTGACACAGGAATAATTGTAGAAATTGCTACTTACAGGGATACCACGGGCACCAGCAGGACCAGCAGGGCCAGCAGGACCTCCTTCTCCCTAAAAGACAGCCAAAACCATTTTGACACTGGGAAATGGCCTTACTGTAGTCAAAACAGGAATGATTTTGTGGTACAGATATATATATAGAGTGAGTCTCCTTGGGTCTCCAGTGCAGAGGATGTTAGTGAAAATGCTTCTGGTTCTGACCCACCCTGTATTAATATTTTCTAATGATTCTCAGACATCATAAAGAATCATTCTGAGCTAATGTGTGGTTATTCATCACTGTATCAAAATCTCCTCTCACAGTATGAGAAGGATTGTGGAGTTTAACCTCAACTGGGAAAATTCAGCCAAAGTCTGAATTAGAATCTTCTCCACGTATAACCCGCTGTGAAGTAGATGTGCATCCTCTTCCCTGCCCTCCTAGAAAAAGGTTTGGGGTCCTGTGGAAAGCTTCACTGAATAGTCCCAACAGCCCTTGCTTCCTGAATCTGAAAAACTTAAAAAATTTGTGCCCACTAGAAAGATGGAATTGGTTCTTATGGAACTCATCTTTAATATTCATGTGTGAGTAAACTGTATCAACAAGGCATTTTTTAATTCAAACAATAGACTTACCCGATCACCAGCACCACCAGCAGGGCCAGGAGCACCAATGGCACCAGGGAGACCCTATAGGTCAAGAGACAGGACACTGTTTCAAACAAAATATAAGTAGGACCAACTACTTTAAATAAGCTTCTCCTTCCTCTTGGAGAAAGGTGTGTAACTAACTTTCTTTCAGATGTTCTCAATATAAAGGACACATGATTTTATAAAACAAAATCTATTCTGTTATTCTCCTTCCCAAAGTATGAATTCTAAGAAGGGCACCCAAAATCTCAAATTCAGGATAATTTTGTGTAAGTTTGCAGGCTGCCTTTAAAATTAGCTATTTGGGCTGAGCCCATGAAGTCAAAGAGGATACTGTCACACTGAACAGCTGTGCAATGTCTGTGCAATACTCTGCTCATGTAAATTTCTCTGCTTGGATGCATGAGAAGTGATCGCTTCTCTCTCTATCTCCCCCTGAATTCAATCATCCTTGAACAAGAGGCAACAAAATTACATTGATTTGTATCAAAAATGAGCAGATACAAGCAGTAATGCAATACAGTGGGAAATGCAAGTCCTGAACATCATTCTTAGTTATTTAAGTTCTGTGGTGTAGCAAGCCAAAATCCAGTAGAACTGTAAGATACTTACACGAGCACCATCTCTTCCTGTTGCACCCGTATCACCTCTCAGACCTGGAGCACCCTGGAACACACAGTGGGAACAATTGTATTGGTAATGAACACAATAGTTTGTATGAAAGAAGTCTTGAGCTGTTTGCTGAGAATATGTGGATTACTTAGACATCATACAAAAAGCTTATCATGCTAGGTTTTCTGGAGAATTTAACTTTGATTATTATTTCATTCCTATTGCTGAGTAGGTACTGACTTGCAAAGTGAATGTTTGCAAAGAGGACTGACATGCTTTATAATGCAGAATAAACCTGCTTCTTTCATGGGAAATGTACTTGGTTTCTCCCAGGTCCCAAGAATTTTGAATGGAATTAGAAACTAAAAACCATGTCCAGGTATATTACAAATAATGAATATAAATTCCTCTAAAAATCTCTTTTCTTTTGGTCAAGAGATATCCATCTGTAAAAATTCTTCTGGGTATTCATATTATACTTTCCATATGAAGCAAGAAAACAGCTATTAAAAACAATGATGTTATATGGGTGGGCACATAAAATGCCATATGTTTCATATAACAAAAAGTTATTTTCGGGCCATCACTGGAGTTGAGAATCAGATCAGCACTCTGTTCCCTCTCTTTTTTTTTCTTAATACAACCTGTGTTCTGCATTAATCTGCATGTTAATACATAGTGGTTTTTAAAAAGTTTTAGGATAGTACCTTAGAAAAGACTGTCAGCTTGTTAGACCAACAAAACCTCTACTTGCTGACTACTGAGTAACACAGTTTCACAGTAAATAAAAGTCACATTGGGGTAATCTACAGGTTTTTCCAAGTTAATGAAATTTAGGCATCTCAAACCTGTGCATGCAGTAACAAGGCAGTTGTCCACCTTACCTTTTCACCCTTGCCTCCTGGAACACCAGCAACACCTCTCTCTCCTGGGATTCCACCAGAGCCAGCAGGACCAGGAGCACCAGCAGCACCAACATTTCCAGGCTCACCCTAGCAGCAACAGCATATCACGTAAGTCAGGGTCAAGTCACTCACACACTTTGGAACAAAATCGTCATTACTATTCTGCCCATCATTCTGCTTGGTTGTAAACAGTGTGAGTAGTAACATTTTTGTCTTGAGCTATTGTACATGCTTTACTTTTCCAGCTAGTGAAGATGCTAGATGTGAACACTCTCTCTGATTCTGTGGGCTCCTGAGGTTCTAGGTCCATGTTCCAAACTAAACTTCTGTAGAAAGACTGAACATTTTCTGGACATGAAAATCCAGAAAACTAAGACCCAGATTCACTTAGCATCAAGTCAACATCATCATTATTACTGCCCTAACGTTTGGGGAAAAATGTTGCTTACTAGACACACGAAGTTCCTGTGTACAAGTAGATGTGGCTATAAATAGAAGCCAGCATGAATTTTGGTCAGAATGTCAGATCCTGTCTCCAAACAGAGTAACAGCATACCCAGCTGACACCCTGTATTCAAACTGACTTCCCCTCCCATCATCTATAATACTAAACATAAACCCATTTAATATTATCATGGACTAGCTGGGAGACCACTTTGAGAGAGGTTTTGGATTGCGTCCATCAGGAATTCAACAGTAAGGCAATGGCAGCTGGAAAAGGCATACCTTGTTACCATCAGGGCCTGGGGGGCCAGAGGGACCACGGCTTCCAATGGCACCAGCAGGGCCAACAGCACCGCTCTCACCAGGGGGACCACGTTCACCCTACAGGAGAGAGTCTGATCTGAGTGCTTCCTTAAATTGTTCTGGAGCTGAAAGCACTGGCTAGGAGCAATGACAGTGTCATGCATTTTTATCTGAACAAACATTTAATTAGGATTGTGCAGCTATTAACTAAATTGGTAATAAGAACTGGCTCTAGCTTTTGACACAAAAATATCAAAATAAAGTAATAAAGTCTTGCATCATGATAACAGCTGACAGCTAAATATGAGTATTTCATGAACATGGATTTTAGCTACAGTGCTTGTTCTGTTAACAGTGTCTGGCATTCTACTGTCAAATGGAGGTTCTATTTTAGGGCAAATAATGGATTCTAGTGAAATTAAAGGGATAGTAACTGGCAAACAATTATTTTTACAGTGGCAGATACCTGGTGAATACTGGAGAATAAAGGTAGCACCTAAAGCCTACAAATGTGACCTGTACATTAATACAAAGGTATAAGGATAAATTCTGATTCATAGATCGGACATGGAAGACATGGAAGCAGCCAGAAACTTGATTTAAATGCACACTAGATCTATCAAAGATATAAACACCAGTTTTACTAAAGATATCTCAAATTATCTCAGTGTGATCAAGCGGGACATGGATGAATAATCTGATTAAGGTATAATAATAAGGAGATTATAATATATTATAATAAGGAGATTTTTAGTTATGCTGGAAAATGTGGAATTTTGTATAAGAATTATAATGTGGTCAAAGAACTGACTCAAGGGGAGATAGCACACTACTAGAAAGCACCAACAATGTAAAAGATTAACTTTTATCCTAGAGATGTTCCTCAACTGTTTTTTTTCCATACATTTTGTTAATTACAGAGAGGCAGAAAAAGAAGAAATATGCAGATATCACAAAGGTGGAAGCATTTGTCAACAGGAAGAAGGACTGGCATAGCACACAGGAAGAAATAATAACCTGCAAGATGGCTGTCACAGAAAAGGGATAAAATTCAAGAGTGTGAGTACCAGGCCATTTATTTAGGCACCAAAACTGAGAATTCTGCCACAAATGGAGGTTTTGATGGTGAAAATGACTGAAAGGGAAAGGTAATAGCCAACAAAACAATAGCAGACATGAAAAAGGAAAATCTGATCTGGCACAGGCAGTGGGGTATTTTCAGGAAGTGCTAGTTTTGTGTATAAAGCATCAGTAAGACCTAATTTGGGTGAAATACACCCTGGGCTGGGTATGTGGTGCTTAGGGCAAGCTAGAGCAGAGGTAAATAACTGCTACTGCTATGACAAATGGAACTTGGCTTGGATACGTTGGCAAAATGAGAGTTTAGAGCAAATGTGGTTACTGATACAGACTCAGGGCACTAAAACATAAGGAGGAAAAGTGCTGTTTAAGCTGATTGACGTAACTTATATGAGTGAATGGGAATATTTGTCATTGGATACATTTAGTCTGGAAGTCAGAAAAAAAGAAGAAGCAACAGAAGTAGGTTAAATATCAGTCTCCTTATAGGTGGATTTGGAAATCAAATAATTAATTAAGTATTTTATAAACTACTCCTTGCTCGACATAAATGGGATCTTCCTGCCATGCAGGAAGGCCTGCACACAGAGCTCTTTGAAGATGTTTATTGACAATTCAGGGTTAAAGGGAAGTGGGAGGCAATACCTTCTAAGGACTATTCCAGGTTCTGAATTCAGCCCACTATTTATTCAAAGACAGTACTGGGGAGTAGGAGCTGCCTAGCAAAGGACAGTAAAACTGAAATGGTCAGGCTAAGAAGGTCTGCGCGCAGGCACTGCAGGTGAAAATTTTCATATTCATCAGGCCTCAGTGCAACACTGTAGGACCAGTCCTTTATCATCCACAGTCTCATTGGAAGGTTAATACAGGACATCATTATTTGGGTAATATTCATACTGCTTATACATAAGTTTACTAACACTGGCAATCGTGTTAACCCTAACTCAAATACCCTGACACCTGCAAAGAGCAGAGAATATTATCCTTCATTCCTGGGAGTCAGCTGCAATATTATTATTACAATATCCAGCACTATTTTGTAACAGAGAAGAGCTTTTTGCCTTGAGGAACATGGAAATGTATATGGACACTATTATTACTGAAAACATTATTAAGACAGTCTGTACCAGATTTCAAATGAATTACTCACTCTTGGGCCAGCAGGACCAGGGACACCAAATTCACCATGAAGACCCTAGAAGAGAGTAGATACAGTGGTCAAGTTTATTTCTAAGGGAAACTTACTTGCTTAAACTGTGCTTTGTTTCTTAGCAATAAACGTAAATTCTCAAATTACAACAGCATATTGAAAAGTTTCAGACAAAATTTTGGACAGTCTATTACATACATATAAATAACCCCTTTTCACCCAGCTGCACAGTATCTCAAGGTACACATTAAATAATATTTTTTCATCTGAAGAGTTAGTTATTAAATTACAAGCTCTTTTTTTTAGATATATGCAATGTAAACCCTTTTACAGGGACACAGATGCAACTATAAATGTTAAAGGTGATCATGACACATAGGATGCATGATTTGCAGATTACATCACACACTAACTGTGCAGCAGCCAGAGCATGAATTACGACTGAACTACCTCAGTTGGATGCCATTGTAAATTCACTGAAATCAAACGGAGGTGCGAAAACATAACTGGAGTAATGCAGGTTAGATTGAACCTTGAAGATTTCGAAAGAAATGTGAAGTAAAATATTTTTCATGTACTGTCGCTTCTGGAGGAAGAGCCATATTTTACTTCTACATAAGGCCCAAAAAGCAAAGGACTGTCTTTGCTCTGTTTCATACCAAAACTTTGAAAAAGGAAGTATGATACAAGCTCCAATGCAAAAGGGACTACTAAAGTTTGCATGTTACCCTGATTACTTTGTTTTGGCAAATAGATTCAACAGGCCCTTGCTTCACCTCGTGTGCCATTGTAACCACAGCCCTCATGCAATGCCTGCCCCATCCATGGAATGCTGTGTCTGTCACTCACCCTCTCGCCTGGTTTACCAGCCTCACCAGCGGGACCCGAGGGACCTGGCAGACCCTGAGTGTAAAGAAACAAGAATACAAACACAGTTAAGGCAGAAGCTCTTCATGCTTTGGGAACCATAGGTAAGATTGAACAGAGCACAGAATTACCTGGAAGCCAGGAGGGCCAGCAGGACCCGTTTCACCCTTTCCACCTTGGTTGCCCTGGATGGAACGAAAAACAAGTGATTAACTTGGAAGAAGAAATACAGGAAAGTGGATTTAAAAATGGGAAGTCCCATTAATGAAAAGTAAATCACAAATGGGATTTGTGTGAAGGCTGTTACTTACAGTGACTCCAGGAGGACCTTGAGCACCGTTGTTGCCCTCTGGACCAGGAGCACCCTATATATGTTCAAGTAGAAAGCTGTTATCAAAGTTTTGATTTTATATGAATAATATCTCTAAATGATTATGTCCCAAAACCAAAAGTCTCTGACTCTGTATTTTGAACTTAATCTTTTACTTGCGAGAACTTCACAGCCAGAGGTATTAAAGATGCTTAAAATTTTAAAGTCTCATTATTGTTTTAGTTATTGCAGCACACTGATACTTCAGAAAACTTCTTTTGGAATTACAGAATATAGAAACCTTGCTGATAGCATTTCCCCCACAGCAGATTGTTTTGTGGGCCCCTTAAATGGAAGAACTAGTAAGTTTCAACTATCAGTAAAAAGCTGGAAATTTACACAATAAATTAGAAACCATACATTGTGCTCTAAGAATTAAGGACAGGGAGTGCTATTCTTTCCTCTTCGTAAGATAATACCCATGATTAATTACCAGATTAATACCCAAAAAGGGGAGGTTTCATTTATCCATTAAGTAACAGCCCCCACTGACATGAGGCTAAAGTGAATGCGTTCCCAAGGGCTTTTCTAACTGCATCATCTATTCATGCTTGCACAAGCCAATGCTATCTTATCATGTAGGTTTGGAAAATCTACTTTTTTTTTCTCTGAAAGGTGATAAAGAAAACATATCCACATACCCGTGGGCCAGCAAGACCAACATTGCCTTTTTCACCAGGTTTGCCAGGTTCACCCTGAAGTTGAAAGAAAATGATATAAAAGTTAACCACGACTTCATTTTAGATTCAATTTAAAGTACTAAGCAGAGGCTTATACTCTCATTGCCAGAAGATTTACTGTGCTATTTCTTTAAACCAAATTAAAATACACACATGCTCTCTTTTTGGAACACTCATATTAGCTCAAAAATATATGTCTTTTCTTTTCAAGACTCTATGCCTTTATGTTTTGAGATCATAAAATGACACTCTGCATATTATCCTATGCAATACACTATATGTTGGCATGTGTGTGTATGTACAGCAACAGCCAAATCCAGGACATAGTTGTTATCTGTGGCCTCCATGGGACATGTAAATAACCCCATTGCAGTCACTGGTAGCTTTTCTTCTAAGCTGAGTGAGCTTTGGATAGTGCTCCATAAGTAACAGTATTCAGGAACTGGTTAAATGGCCAAACTTTACAGAAATTTTACTGATGTGAATATACAGAAATTATAAAATGGACATGCTGAAAACATAAAATAGACATATATTATTCTAATTATTTCAATGTCAAAATATCCCTAAGCTAAGAAAATTGCTTCTTCGTTTCTTTAATAATATTTTAGACAGCTGGAAAATAATTTAAAACAGAACTCTTGAATGTAAGCAGATGCCATCCAATGAGCAGCACAGGAGGATACAGGGAGATGTGTTGGATTAATGACAGAGTTGGGAACCTATAGATTAGTCTGGAAATACCTTCCAGATAATAGAAAGTTTCTGTACTGTACTTACAGTGGGACCTTTTGGTCCAGGGAATCCAATGTTGCCAGGCTCACCTCTATTACCAGCTGGACCAATTGGCCCAACTCTACCATCTGCTCCAGGGAAACCCTAGAGAAAGAAACCATTCTACTAAATGGCTGAAGTAATTTAATAGAGTTCAGCTTTAGGAGAAATATGTCAGGAAGCAAATGTCATTTAACTTTTCACCATTGTTGATACATCACATGCTCATGCTCCCTTTTTCTCCTTTTTGTAGAACTCTAAATTTCTGCTTCCCCTTCCAGGACACAAGCCTGACCTGAGACCCACAAAAATGAATGGAAAGCTTCACACTGATCTTCTGAGTAACACAATAGAAAATCTTTCTGGTTTTACAGAGTTGTGTTAGAGCTCAGAGCTGAGATGTCTGCTTTATACAATTGTACTTCATTCTCTCACATGCAATGGGAGAACAGAATAAAAAGCAAGGTACTTACAACAGGACCTTCCTTGCCAGCAGGGCCCGGGCTTCCAGGCTGACCTGGGAGACCCTGAGAAAGGAAAAGTTTCATGTTTTTAGAAGGAAACCAACTCACCCAACACATAACCAGATGCATGCACATGCATCCTACATGCATGCATGCACACACACACAGGTGCCAAGTTATCAGTATATACTGTTTAAACAGGACTGTAGGTGCTATCACATTTCTACCTGAAGCACACTGACTGTTAATTTGGTGGTGTGTGCTCCCATGCCAGTTGAAAATCAGTGTAGGGATTACCTGTTTTACTCAGAGAAACAAATTTAGGCTCTGCTTTGGAGGATAGCAAGTTTCAATGTTTGCAGATGCCTAATATTCACATGTGCATTGCAAACTTTCACTTCACAGGGTAGGGTAGGGTAGGGTAGGGAGAGAAAGGATAAGGAGTACAAATGTAATGACATGAACAGCCAACACCACTAGAAGTGAATGGCTGTTTTCAGTGAAATCATTTGCAAAATAAAAAAAAAATAATTGAGATCAGCCATCTCACATCATTTTAGTAGGGTTTGCTTTGAGTTCATTAAGGAGGATACACACACTTCACTTGTGATCACAATGATCATATTCTGTAACTAATCACAAGTGGAAACCCCTTACAGAGGTCAGTGCAGTATCCAGTACAAGAGGACAGTGCTCCATCCAATCAAATGCTACCATAACAAAAGTAACTAATCTCAGTAAACATTTTGATGTTTTTTTAATAATTTCTAATAGGGTTTCTTCAATTGAGTGGTGGAAGTACCCTAATTGTGGTTAGTACATGCTGAATTTTTGCAGTTGGATTTCTGAATAATTTTGTCCATTAATTTTAAGTAATTTTCTTTTCATGTAGTTAAAACTTATTCCACAGAGTTCAAACTTACTCTTGGACCCATAAGACCAGGCTCACCAGGACGGCCAGCATCACCACTAGGACCCTTAGCACCAACAGGACCACTAGCACCACGGTTACCAGCAGGTCCCTACCAAAAGGAATAAATAAAATTAGGCAGAGGTAGAAAAAGGCATCACAAATCTGTATATAAAAGGTGGCTCAGAAATAGTGACCCAGACAAAAGTCTTACCATGACACCAGCTCTGCCGTCAGCTCCAGGGAGACCACGAGATCCAGGTACACCCTGCAAGTCAACACAAAACAAATCAAGAAAGGGAAAGAAATAAATCTGTTCCTATAGGGTGGATAGTGCTTGCTAGATTTCAGCCTTCCAAGCAGGTCTGCTGAATTTGAGGTAAGTGCAGCTTTAAGCATGCACAGCTCAGTGTAAACAGGTATTGCGAAAAATCTCTCACTTCCTGTAGATTTCTTTTAATTCTAATCTGTGTGTATCATTTTCAGTGTTCATTGTAACTAATAGTGGCTCTAGCCAGCAGCTAGGATCCCACAACCTGGCCCACACAGTTCCACATTCCCTGTAGAGAGTTACTGGCTCTGTACACCCTATCTAAAGTGCAACACTGAATCTTTATCTCTGCCAAAAAAATTCTGGGAGAAGCACTGCAATTTTTCTTATTGTTTTCCTGTGAATTCTTTTCCCTTCACAAAGCTACATGCCTCCTGAATTTCATGGACTGGCTTCCTCACCCAGTGAAAAGTTTACTAGGCATCCTTGAAGACACTGAAATGAAAGCTTTTGCCGTCCATTATGTGTGAGCCCATTATCTGTTTTAATCAGAAAAATTCCATCCCAAACTTTTAAGAGTAATCAAAAGATAATTCACTAAATATTACACAGTGGATAAATCAAAGTAATCTCTAAATACTTCAGGGATAATATAGTAAATAAGCATTAATGCAAAGCAAAAATGGGTTTAGCCAACTAATTAGCCAACTAATCAAAAGGCTCAGAATTGAAAATTATCAGTGCTTAGAAGAATTAATGTAAATTTAATTACTCATAATTATTTAATTTGCCTGTGGGACACTGGATTTATTTCCACTTTCCTTTTTTGCTTTTATTTCTGAAACATGAAAAGAAAACCTACTCTCAGACCAGCAGGGCCTGGGGGACCAGCAGAGCCAGGTTCACCAGGGCTGCCTCTCTTGCCTTCCTCACCACTAGGGCCAGGAGGGCCAGCAGGTCCAGCAGCACCCTATTTTGGGCAAACAGAGAAAAAGAAGAAATAAGATGCTGTGTTGAAGATATTATCAGACTTTTGAGAAAATCTCCACATTTTGCCATACTTACAGGCTCACCCTTCATACCACTTTCTCCCTTGGCACCAGCGGGGCCTGGTTCACCCTGGAGTCCGAAACAAAAAGAGATGAAAGAATTACGCATCATTACAAAAATCTCTTTTCTACCTGGAGAGCTTACTCATGAATCAAAAAATTCTTTTATCACCCAGTGCCATGCCTCCCTCTATTGTGAAAATGGTCAATGAGCATGACTGTATTTTGGGCTTAAAAGGCACAAAACCAAACACGTTAAAGATGCTTAGAAATGACAGCATTGAACTATGACACATTTAGGGCTGGTTCCTCTGCTGAGGATACCCTCTGAGGGCCTAGTTGTGAGATTGCTGCCACATCTCTCAATACTACCAGCATGCACAGAGCTTCACAGTGACTTAATATTCTGAGTTGGAAGGGACCCACAAGGATCATCGAGTCCAACTAGTCCTTGCACTCAAAGGGAGTGCAAAGTGAACCTTTTCAGTCTCAGCATCTAAAGCAAGTAATGAGATACAGAAATTAACTACAATGGTCAATTATAGTGCAGCAAGAAAAAAATGTCTGCATTGTAACAAAAATGTATCCACAGCAGATCTTTTACAACTGTGGACACTGTGTCCAGTTTTCAAATGAAGACATGCAGTATAGGAGGTCACTTACAACAAGTCCTCTAGCACCACTAGGACCAGCAGGGCCAGGAGGACCAAGAATACCACGGGGACCAGGCAGACCAGGAGCACCAGCAACACCAGGAAGACCCTGTCCGGCAGAGGAGAAAAAAGATATTATGAACCCATTGTCTTTTCTGCTGCATTAACTGAACTGGGATTTTTTTTAGGGCAAACAAGTGTGAGTGTAGTTGTACTTACAGCTGCACCTTTAGCCCCTGGAAGACCATTAGCACCAGGGTTGCCCTGTTAAAAAAGATAACAATACTGGTTAATTCAGAATCAAAAGTGCACACATCTGACAATACATAAAGTCTGGCAAGTTACTCACTGGAGGGCCAACAGGACCACTGGAACCAGGAAGTCCAATCTCTCCTCTTGGACCAGCAGGACCGCTAGGACCAACATTACCAGCAGGTCCGATTTCACCCTGTTGGAGAGAAGGACAGAACTCTCTATCAGTGTACACAGTGTTATGGCAATAGTGAAGCAATCCTATGTCAGCCTGGCATGAAGGTAATCATATTTGTATATTGCCACTTCAGAGGCCAGGAAACCAAGCAGCTGAGAGCTTTTAATGGTTTTTAAAGGCACTCGAGCTGGGATGTCTAGTTAGGCTGCATCTAAGCTAATGGCTAAGACAGGAAAAACAGAAGCTTACCCAGAAGGTTGACCAAAAAAATCAGAATTAGAATTCCAGTCTCATTTGGACCCACGTGCCTCCAGAATCGACCTGAGGTACCACAGTACGTGAGACCTAATTGACCATTATCTTTCACTTTTAGATGCCATTTGCACAGATGCAAAATGCAAAATTATGCCTGATCAGAGTGCTGTGGGATAGTGTTCACAGTGGAGTAAAAGACAGAAAAAAGGTTCTTGCTATTATTTTCAGAAGGTTGTATTCCCTAAGTCCACTACAGGAACCTGAATATAATGCAAGTTCTCTTCAGTAGTTCAGTCAGAGTTTGCCCTGGATATGTAGACAGTCTTCTCTTGAAACTACATTCTGTAACCACGCTTACATCTGCATTAGAGAAGACTTAATGGTTTTCAAAAGTCTTGCCTTTTGACAAGGATAACCAGAATCGGATCTCAATTTTTTCTCATCTTCCCTGCAGTTAAAATTAAATTTGTAGACCAAATTATTGATCTAGAAAACAATACTTTATTTTCTTCTAAAAGTGGATTAAGTTTTGTCTGTAACACAGAATGACATGAACTTCGTGGCAAATGGCCAGCAAAATCTGTAAATGCAGTATATGCAATACTCTTTCCTCAAATTCTCTGTCCTTCCTTGGACACTCAAAATACTGAGGCTCTTACCCAGGTAAAAAATGGTAAGATTTGAGCAATAAAATGAATAATTTAAATTATAGTCTGCAAAAGCAAAATGTTACTGCCCTAAACCTGAGAAATTGTAATGCAATTTCTACATTGTAATTTCAAGGACTTAGATTGGAAGTAGCCCAAAACTCAAATGCAACTTCTTACTTCTCCACTATTTCTGTAAAGGGATGTTAACTGCTGCTTTGCTTATTTACCATGATTCATGTCAACCTTGGAAGGTGTATATCAGTGCACCACATAGGAAGCAGTAAAAGGGTTATATCTTCCTGAACCTGCCCAGCATCACTCTTCAGCTGTGAAGTGCTGTATTTTAAGTTAGCATTCATATCTGACGTTCTCCAAATACAGATCAGGATGAGGATGAATCAGACTAACTGATAAGAAAGCACTCTTAGTTCATAAAGGGTGAGGGGTTTTTTTGCTGCCTAGAAACTCTGGTTAGTACATTTCACCTTCCCTATCAAATGTACTAGTAGATGCAGATGTTCATACCTTAGCACCAGGAGCACCTGGGAAGCCTGGAGGACCAGCAGCACCAATAGGGCCCTGGGAAATGAAAGGGAAGCAGTTGTGTAAAGGTATTCAGTGACAACAGAAACATCTTGCTTGTTGAAGTAAACAGATTTTAAAAATGCGCATTTCCTTATTCCACACATTACCACCTCAGAATACTAGTTGTTTTTTTGCAGTTGCAAACGGGCAGATTTGGTTCACTACACACAGTTAAAGCCAGCTCAATGCTTAAACAACATTTGCAGTGCAAATTAAGCAAGAATTGGTAAAACTTTGCCTTGAGGCCAAACACCTGAGAAAGAACAAACAGAGGATGAGCAGAGGCAGGCATCTGCAAAGCAAGATTACTGATTCTACTATGTCTACCTGTTGCTGTGAGATTTATAATTACATTTGGACAAAGTTTCAACGTGCCAGACATTACAACAGAAGATACACTGATGGATTCATAGCCTTTGTTTTTCAATGCATGCAAATAAAAAGGGATAGTTTTTCTTCAATTATTAATTAAATATCCATCTCATTAATTGATATTGGGAATTGATATCTACTTTTTTGTGGGCTAACATCTTTCAGTTAGAAATATTTATAATAAAACTGCCTCACAAATCCAAGGTAATAAAACAGGCCAGCTGGTATGACAAAGAGCAATTGGCTTCAGCCTGGCACACACTGGGACATAATGCAATGCAGTCCCCATTCTGAATAACAGCCTATGCAATCAGCACCTTCAGAACATTTTTCCTATAGCAATTCAATTGCCTTCATTCAAAATGTCTTCAGCTAAATTGTTTTGGTTCTACTACATCAGATCTTAGCTGTAAGATCTCTATTTGCCTGCAATTTAAATGCCCAATCACATATTTTTTTAATACTCCACATGGGAGAACTGAAAAGAAATTCACAGCCATGCTTACATTCTACTCTGTTAAAGCACGACAGGTGTTTGAAGTGATAAAGGGTATTAAAATCAACTTTGGCAAAACAGAACGACGTACAGCTTCACTACAGGTTCAGTTTTTGAAGGTAGGAAGAAAAAAACTATTAACTGTTATTACTATTGTTCTGGTGTATTCCTGATTTGTTTTACAGTTTCAAAACTATATCCTTGTACTCATATTTCTGTGGCTGAGATAAATGAGGTTTCCTGAAGTCAGGGGTATATCATGGCAACACTAACTCCTTTTAAATGGAGAAATCTGCATTGAATTAGGTCTTACTAGGATAGTTACTGTTTACTGGTCAGATCGGGAGAGTTGGATCTTGCTGGCCTTTCACACTAGCTCAAAACTCAGGTGCCAGTGGTGAATGAGAAAGGTTAGTACCTGTTAGCCTGACAGGACAATGCTGCAGGTGCAAAGCTATGTCCTGTTGTGCATACATAATTTACAGGATGTATATAATTACAGCCATCTGTAACATGTGCATGGTATACATCTGTTAAAAAGCAGAAAATCTCTTTAGTTTTGGGACGAGAACTATTCTGTTAGACTGTTGGAAATGAGAATTCTGTGCATTGGGTGTTTCCCAGTGAAATGTGCTGGGAAACCTCATGAAATCACCAATGCCAACAAGAGAATATTTTGTTCCTTTGAAATGGATGTGTTTAATATAAATCCTGAGGCTCTCATTATATTGTCTGCAAAGGATTTATGTTTCACTAATTCTCTTTGTGATGGTTTGATAAGCAACAAAGAACTGTGTTAAAAACATCAACACAATCAACTTCTTACAAGCCCAAGAAATCCTCTAAAACCAGGAAGAGAAGCACAAAGCCTAATGGAACCACACTGTCAAAAAGCAAGGCTGAAACTTACAGCAGGTCCAGTGGGGCCAGCGCTGCCATCACTTCCACGAGCACCCTGTGAGGAAAGAACATGATAAACAGTTTGAAAAGAGAACTGAATATCACAGAAAGCCACCGTAAGTGGCTGGTTTGTGATGACAAACAGATGGAAAGCCACTTACAGCTGGTCCAGGGGCACCTATTCTTCCTCTCTCACCAGGGAGACCACGAGCACCCTGAAAGAAAAATTCAATTACCTCATTTATATCTTTTCACTGAACATAGATATATAGATTTTTTTCCTCTGCTAAGTCATACTACTATTATATTAGAGTATTTATGTATCTGGAGAGTCAATAATGACAAATATTGAAGAAAATAATGGCTGAACTGAATCTATCAGATTATAATTTCCCACAGCAGTACTGAATACTTACAGGTTGTCCTGGGGTACCATTTTCACCAGGGGCACCAGGCTCTCCCTACGAAAAAGAAAGTTTGGAGGCTTGAGTTACTTCAAGGATGGTTTGGACACATAGCATAACACTGTAAGAGAGATTTTCAGCTATTGAATCCCACTGTCTGTGTTTTCTGTAGCACTTTATAACATAGCACTGTCTGTGTTTCTGCATCACAGGATACAATAATAGCATATCAAGTCCTGAGGGTGCAGAGACTGCAACTATCCCTGCATATACTGGAACACAGCCAGATGGAATCCTTTTAGAAGGGGAGGGCCAGAGAAGGTTGTTTCACTTGCTCAGCTTTCCTTACCCCCTTTCTTTATGCTGACATTTACTCCGTAGTACAGACTTAAGAAATTGGACCTGGATAGTCAACTACCAATCCAGATCAATCAGCAGCTGTTTTTTAGCTAGAGCAGAAGCAGAATGATGCTTTCTATTGCCTTAGATTAAGGTGACAAAGTGCTCTCAAATTGCTTAAAATAAAGATCTGGCTCAGGTCTTTTTAACTTAAGACAAATAACACTGAGTGTTGGAGTAACAGCCATCTATGCATGGCTCCTCTCCTTTAGGTTAGTATTTTAACAAGCCTTCTCAACAGGTCTAGGTTGGTCTACAGTGGTAAGATTTGTCCTAGACCACTAGTATCCTGAATATACCTGAATGCACCTAGTCTTAAATGCTGCAAAGAATCCAAGTTTTTGCCTTCATCACTGCTTTCAGCACAGTTATATCATGAACAACCTTCATTTAATATGCTGGTGTTTTCCAGCACTCTTATTTGTTCTATCCTTTACTTAATTGGTTTGCCTGCTTTAAATCTCCAGTGACTTGACAGACTTTGCCATCTAAACTTTTTCTGAGGGTTAACAACTTGCAGTGATATTGAAGAATGCTATGTTACAATTAAAAACCCTATAACCAAGTAGCGCTAAGCTCTTAGAAACAATAAAGAGGGAGAATTAGTATTTGAGATTTTCATTGTTATATTGGAAGTTTTTGAATGCAAGTCTCCTGTGAATCAGCCAGGATTTCCTATAACACAATGCTGCAGTAGTGAATTTTTCAAGAATACTGCTATTAAGCACTGAGGTGAAATGGGAGAAGAAAAAACTAAAAGAGTTTACCAGATATGTTTCTAGATTATATTTCAGAATATATTTTTAAGGGTTTTTTTTAAGGTTAGTGTTCAAATGTGCACTAATATGAAGATGATTAAAAGAAAAAAGACTGTTAGGATCAGATAAGCCTTAACTCAGAAAAGCACTGCATCTATCCAAATTTCTAGCAGAAAGCGTTACACTGACCATGTGTCTCACACAATAGTGTTTTGTAGAAAAATGAGATGTTTTCATTTTAACATGCTTTAACCCCCCCCAATTGCAGAATACAATCCAGAGAAGAGCAGAGATAGCAAAATCAGTTTGAAGTGCTGCTGAATAGTCGGTCATTTAGAGCCCAATTCTGCAGCCTTTATTCACTGAAAGCACTAATTTGCTTACAACCTGTCTGAGGGCTCAAGAATAAGGCCCCAGGAATGTCTTCTCATGACAAGGTGCATGTATTTGTTCTACATGGATCCACTGACTTCTAGATTACTGCAGCTGGGCGATGTTTAATAGCAACATGGAAGACTAATTGGGTGGGATTTCACATGTCTTTTGCTAAAAAGAGCTACAAATGCATTCTACATTTTCAGACTTCATCTTTACCTTGCTGCCAGGAGTACCAGGTTGTCCCTTTTGACCATCCAGACCATTGTGTCCCTATATTGAGTAGAAAAATAAATATCGATACATGTTTTCTCTCTAACGGCTATACACAAGTTCTTAGTATTGCAACATGTCCCTCCTCCCACACAAAATTCTTTCCTAATATAATCTTCTGATTTTTCAGAAATAATTAATCTTTCATATCAGGCAATATTAAAAACTTCAGAGGTTCATGCACTCTTCACTTTCAGAGGATTTCCAGGGGTTTTCAGTATGCTGCATTGTTAGTCTTAAATATTCAGGAAAAAGGATGTATGTACTCACCCTAATTCCCTTAAAGCCAGGCAGACCAGGAGTTCCAGGGAAACCACGAGCACCCTAAAAACACACAGTGCATGAATGATTGTCTCTCATATTATACAGTGCAGTTAAAAGGACAGATGATGAATAAGTCTTTCAATAAAATTAACAAGTAGATTCGGGTCATAATCTTTCAAGTAAGGAATAGAATCCAGATCCTAACCTCTCAGGACCAGACTTGTTTCAAGACTAAAAGTAATCAACCTGATTTTTCTGAACCTCAGAAATTTCATGCATTACCATGTGATAGCACAGCTGGTTTAGCTTTCTATGCCAAGGTGCCTGCTTACCTGCTCCTGTGTAACTCCTCACTATGCCACTTCTGTTACTCATTGCATTTAGCTTTAGTGGGAATAGGGCAGGGAAACAAACCAAAAACATAACTATGTGGTACCCCTGCAGGTAAGGACTGAAACTGAATTAATCGATATAAGGAATATTGCTAGACTGTTAATGTGGTGAAATTCAGAAAGGTTGTTAGGTTTCATTGATAAGTGAACTATTCTGTGTTGTATCCAGTGGATCACTACACACCTGAGGGCCAGCAACACCCCTCTCACCAGGTCTTCCAGGTTTGCCAGGGTGACCCTAAAAAATGCAATAAAGATGCACTGAGGAGCAAAGCTTCTTTCATAAAATAACAACACAAACCATTAAGAAAAAAGAAAATACATTGGCAAGGCTTCTCTTTTTCTATAAATACAGGGAGACTGTTAATTTTCAAGTTTTCTTCTCCCTGTATTCAGGAAGTTAAATAATGTATTTGGAGTGGTTTGGAAGTTATCTAATTTTCTGTACATTTCCAACCTACTGCATCTCTTGTACCATAAAATAATTAATTCAGGGGCTTATTTATTTAACAATGTAAAAAATATGGTCAGTAGAATGCTTAGCTTAACAATAACCTTGTTGTTAGACTTGAATCACCAACCCAGAAGAGATGAGAAACATTTAATAACAACTTACGTCTTCACCAGCCTTTCCTGGAGGACCAGGGGGACCACGAGGACCGTGAGGACCCTGTTAAAAACAGATTGAAGATTACTTAAAGCATCATTCTTCACATACGTCTTCCCACTGTTTTCTGACTTGAGTTGGGGCATAGTTGGAGACTAATTGACTTTGCACTTTATGACTCCAATTGGAAAGAGCCTGAATCTGAGTGTTCAGCTCTGTTTCTGCAACAGGATCAAGGAGGAATATCCAAACATTCAAAGAAGTGCATATGGATAGGAGAAATGGGCCTAAGCACTACAAGCCTACTTTGGTGTGCTATTCCAGTGTCTGTATGTGAAACCTGTACTTACTGTTTGACCAGGTTCACCAGGCTCACCAGGAAGGCCTTGGAAACCAGGAGGACCCTAAAAAATGAGGGAGATATTTTTAGTTTCCGAACAAGATAGTTTGTAATTTTACAGGTATGTCAATGTCAGTAGGAGAGATAAGACTGTACTCACAGGGGGTCCAGATGCTCCAGGTGGGCCTCTGGGTCCCATTAAACCCTAGGGAAGAAAAATTACAAAACCTTTTTAAAAGTCACAATTATATAAACTTATCTGTAACACCAATTCTCAGCATTCCTAAAATACTGGTTAGCATCACAGTTTTCACTGTGCAATGTTCAGCTGAAATTAGAGGAACTTAAGAGATCTGCATGAATTTGCACAGGCAGTCCAAGTGCAAACATCTTCTAATGGCAACAAACCAGCACAGATTCCAGTGCAATGGTTAGGAATGTACCATTATGGCTGTGAACTTTATGATTAGGCTTCTTAATCTATTCTGGCTTGTTAGCAAGTGAACTGGTTCATTCTTTTGTGAAATCTTCCCTCTACCCTTCCTGTGCAGAAATGTCCAGAGTTTAAAGATGAGGGTCATAATGCATTATGAAAGGCTCGTACATATTGTGTACATTCCCAAAAATTATCAACTTCTATTTAAATATTTCATTACTTTCTGGTTTTGATTAGATTTTCTTGATTTCACTTGCAAAATAAGTCACTAATCTACTCTCCTTGACATTATTTAGAATTTACATACATCTTGAAAAAACAGGGCCAGAAAATCACTTCTAATAAGGAAATTCCTTAGATTAGTGCTCTCTCTTAACAGTTACCTTAAGGTTTACTAAGCAAGCAAACAATTGTGAAATGAAATTTAACTTGGACTTCTATAGTCCAAACAAATTATTTAGGAGACATTTCAACAGAAATCATTATGTTTTAAATTGGTTTTAAAACTTTCTCAGAAAGTCTTTTAGATTTTCTCATTACAAGATTAAAATCATATGCCAGCTTTTCAATGGCTTATGTAGCTTTCCCATAAGACTGAATACCTTTTATAAAGAGGAGTAAATGCACATTAATTCCAGGCATTTACTCATGAAAGTTAAAGCAGTGTTGCGGATATGAAAATATGCATAAGTTCTAGAAAAGATAACTGTTTCTAGACAGTCTGAATCATATGTGCTGCATAAATCCTGTTAATTTCTTCACAAATTATATTCCATAAGTATTTTTCCCTTCCCAATCTTTTATATGTTCTTTGTGAAACTTAAAACTTCCTCTCAATAGGTAGATTCTACTGCTGCTTCTGTCAAATGAACCTAACTGACTCAAAAATTGGAACTTAGAAATTGTGACACCTCAGATAAACCCTCATCTACCTTTTCTGATTAATCGTCAGACACTGAGGGCATAACTTGATTAAAGGTACTCCTATTTTCCTATATTTCATAACTAAATGGATGCCAAAGTATTTTCGAAAATCCATTTAATATTAGAGTACTTTTGGAAGTGGAGACAAGCACCTGACCAAGAATAACCCTGGTCATCCTTCATCCTGCTGCTCACCCATCAGACGCGTTGTCTGTGACGTCAGTGTGTGTGGTCAATTTAACCCATATTCTGCTACCTATGTACACTGAAAATATTTGCTAATATAAGGAAGTGTTAGAAATTCCTGTGGAGTGGAAATAGACCCCTAAATTCCATTTGTTCATAGTATACAGTGAGCTATATTCTGAGTCCTCCTCAGAAGAGCAATACCAAGTACTAACATTCAGATGTTGAGAACCAAATGTGGTGGCCCATTTCCTAAAAAAATCTGTGCGATCCAAGGATATCAAAAGAGATGTACAGCCATGGAAGAAAAATCATCACCCAAAAAAAAAATCGTCACCAGCTGAGTTACTTTTTAGGCCTGTGTCTGCTTTAGAGAGCAGCTTTACAGTTAATCTCATTCATAAAACACAATTTTCTGTCTCAATATGGGTAAAGTAATACTATGTCAAAGTACATGTGTTATCTAACATCAGATTATGAGACTGATTCATTGACTCATGAAAGTGTGGTCAACAAACAGACAAGAACCAGCAGTGCTACGTTCGAGATGAATATACAGATCTAAGACCATATTTCAAGTCCTAAGACTATTTAAAACACTTCACATCATCATAAATTAAAGGACATTAAAGGATCAGTTTCCAGTCTGAGTCAATATATGATCCAACCACTAATTTTAACGCTATTTTTTCATTAATACAGCTGAATTAGCATCAAAGGAAAATCCTAAAGCATCATTCACGTGAGTCACCAAGTGCTATGTCATATACCTACCATAGGTCCTGGGCCAAAATCTGCTGCTTTAGATGGATCATATTGAGCAGCAAAGTTCTGTAGGTAATAAAAAGGTTGAAATTTTTACTTTATAAAGCATTTTTAATCAACATTCTACATGTAAATATCATCTGATTTGTTATACTTGCTATGGGGTTTGTTAAAGCAGCATACATATAACTCAGTAAATATAGCCCTATTATAAATACATTTCTATACACTTGTTTCCAAAAAGATTTGATTTTACTGGGAAGGCCCTTTCAAACCTAAATATCTCTGCAGAAGTGATAGAGAGGCATAGCAATAGTGTGAACTGAAAATTAGGAATGTAAATTCAGTGCTCATTTAAAACTGAAAACTTTCTTGAAACTCTTAACTTATTCTGCCTAATTTCCAATGAGGGAAATTAAGGAAAGCAGTGAAAAAATATGCATAAGTAAAATTTGTGTACCATCCTGGGTAACTATTGCATGAGGTGGGCCCTTCAGCCTCAGAAATATCTGAGGATCATGCAGCCTCAGAAACGCTGCAATGGATTTTTGATATTTTATCAAAATGGAAATGCTCCACAACACAATCAAAACCCCTTTTCTTGCTTGTTTTATTAAGATATTAAAATAAGAAAAATTAATGAAAGCAGTTTGATATTTGCAACTAGCAAAATAAACTATTGCTCTTCACATTGAAGTCAAAAGAGTATTCTTCCATGCAGAAGGACTTACTAAACTTGATCAATACAACACTGTCTATGGCTTCATGCTCCCTATGCAAGCTAATGTCAAGCAAAGAGTTAAATCCAGCATTCTGCAGAGAATACATGATGGACACTTGTGCACAAAGTGTGTACGCAACTGTCCATTTAAGTTCTGCACTATGAACACAGAGAAAAAGAAAAAATTCTAAAGGATGATACTCTACAGAACTTTTAACTGATTTTTAGCTTAAGGAGGCGTCTTCTTCAGCTTATTCCCATACAGCTGCTGTCTCTTGAATCCAACCACAAAGCTTTCTTTTCCCCATCCACTTAACAGCACTGGTTTCATTTAGTTGATTCCTAACCCACACACATTAATTGCTGTGTAAATTTAACGCTAAATAACAGGGTTGATTTGCTCTTCTTCGTAAGTCCCTGTTAAATACAGAATCCAAATTTTCCATGGAATATATACACTCCAAGGAGAGTTTCATTGGAACTGGGATCGTCAATTTCTTATGGCTCGCAAGAGAATGTTTCTTCCACTCTTCAATTCAACAACAGTGTTTTACAGCAGATATAATTTTCATCTTGTTCACAAAGCACAGCTTATGAGTTCTGGTAATATAAAGTTTGGATGCCTTACTCCGCCAAGACCTGGAGGACCAGGGGGCCCTGGAGGACCTGGTAGACCATCTTCACCATCTCTGCCTGGTGGACCTGGTGGACCCTAGAGTTAAAAAGAGAATTACACAGTGAAAATTAGAAGTGGCTGAAGAAATCTCTGATGTGGTAACTTCACTAACAACTAGGCACCCACAGCACACCTTACAGCAGTGCTATATACGCAGGGTTAAGCATTTCAATAAATGCTTGACTTGAGAAAATAAGTATAGTCTGATTTTATGTTACCTTGCTAGACCTTGTATCAGATATGTACTGGAGCTTTGTATTTGAGATTTATGGGGGCAATACCGGATTTATGCTACCAAGGCGTTATCTCCAAATTGGGAAGCTTCATCTTAAATGACAAACTTTGGACCTATGAACCCCAAGTGATTCATGTGGACCCACTCAGCCTGTTAGATCCTGAAAGCCTAAAATTTGACCATCTGAGGATATGAAAAGGTCAGCCCTACTGATATGAGTTAACATGAATCCAGAGTAAGTCCAACACCAGTTTTTAATCAGTATAGACTATTTTCTGGTACAATTGCAAATCCAGTTAAAATTAAGCAGTGCTTCTCTGCAGATTTTTGATACTGTCCCTCTGCTACCCCTGTCAGGAATTCTTTTATAACAGGTTGAAATCACCTGCATTCAGTCCAGTAACATTTGTCCTTACATTCTTTCATCCTCAGTACACAAAGGTGGTCAAGTTTTGGCATCGTGGCAGTTGATGTGAGGTATTTGCTGAGTATTTTGGACTCAGTTCAGTACTAAATGAAATCCATAATAAATGGATTTTTACAGGAGCAAAATTAGGTTTGTTGCCTTCAGAACAAAGAAAGCATCTAATTTCATTAAACAAATTTAGTTAGTGGCAGCCAAAGTAAATATCCAGCTGCCCACATAGACATAGTCCTCCTAATAATTTCCATTACATTCGTCAGCATACTATGATCTCAGAAATCTTCAAGAGCTCCCTCACCAGTACCAGCATATTTTCATTTCGAGAAGATACAAAAAAAGACACATAACTACACACAACCCAGATAAGTATGTGAATTTCAGAATACCACTTTACAAAAAGCAGCAATGATGCAGAAGCAAACCAGAAAAGCAGCTATCAGCAATACGAAGGAACATTACAATTAAATTATTCAACTGCCCTTATTTATGGTTACTTTTACAGCAGAGCCTTTAGCAGTATAACATCCACTTTAACTAGCAGAAGCTAGATAACAAATGCCCAGCTGCCAAGAAAAGAGCTCTTCCAAAACATCATTGGAGGCACAGGTAATGAACGATCTTCAAAACTGGCTTAGTCTATTCAGGTTTTATGTAGAGAGCTTATCCATACACCATATCGTTCAAAGATTACATCTTTATATGTCAACTTTTCCCTCTGCATTTTTATGCATTATTTCCACTGTGAGCAGCTGGAAAAATGTTTTTCAAATCAACAGCTGAAGAACTAGGCTGCCCTTTGATTTCAACCACATCTGTTCAGGCACAATGGCCATAATTAGGCTGACGAAGTACTGCCAGGGCAGAATTTGGTCCATAAGTAACTTGGTTTCTTTTTTTAATGCAATTGTACGTGCAAAGGTTCTATGGGTAGAATAATTTAATCTCACAGCAATGCTTAAATTTAGTTTTTTCCTACTGGTCTTCCAACAACTACTGTTCAAAGATCACAAGTAAATGTCAATCTAATTCCTTACCCTTTCTCCCTGTGGCCCTTTGTCTCCTCTAGGGCCCTGCCAGAAGAAAATAACATTTAATGAGTTACCATGGAAATTTTCCAGGACAATACAGGGAAACAGATACATTAAGAATAATTGGTGTACATTAAAAAGGAAAAGAAGGCTGCATATACAGGTCCAACAGCTATTTTTCACAGACAGCATATTTTTGTCCACAATAATCTACTGGAAATAGATTAGCCACTGCCACTATTGCGTGAATTAAAATGTCACTGCACAGACCACTGAAGTACTTGCAAAATTTTTTTTCTACTAAATAACTAGTTCTAATTTAACTGCAGTGACTTTTAGAAATAACATAGAATCTATTTAGCCTTTTAGACCTGTATGGATATTGCTGTACTATTCAATCCATGTAAATCTTTCCAAAGGAGCTCTATTTAAATAAAAATGATACTTTGATGCCATTTAGGTCTTGGTAGGCTTAATTCTGCTCATAGGTAAAGCACCTTTAATTCAATATTTGAATTTACCCTGCTGTTAAGATGCTGCATTGATTGTTCTTTCCCTTTTAGTACCTATTCATCTCAGCACTACAACTATTTTCAGAGAACACTGAAAATAATCAATGTAGTCAACTTCCCTTTCATCCAATACTCAACAAAATATTAATCTGCTGAGGACTACCTGATATCATCTTCATTTCCACACAAGAAAAATAAAAATGCTTACCTTCCGCCCTGCAGGTGCCTGGAAAAAAATAAAGAAGAGAATTTAAAAAAAAAACGTTAAAATTTCTGCCAGTATTTTAAACTAAAATAATGCATAAACTTAGACTCATCTTCTTACATAACTATACTTTTTTCTCAATACAGTATAATAACTATGTCCTATGATTTAAAATTACTTTGAAGGCTAGTTATATATAGCAAAGATGCATGCAACTATATTAAAATGTTGTGTTGAACACTGACAATTTTATAGGTATTACAGCCTAAAATATTTGAACTATTAAAAAAAAAGTCACACCTGAGCTCTTTCATAATCCTACTGTGCAGTGAAATTTAGACTGTAAAACTGGCTTTGAAGTAGAGGCACCTCCAACCCACACTGCCAGGTACAATGTCCAGACAGCACTGCTCCGTTACTTTCTCCTCATGGTCTCTACACCTATGAAGGCAGTCTCTTAAAAAGGCCGTCCCACTTGTGAAATTGGGGTGGGTACCTTTCCAGGCAGTGCCTTCAGGATTTAATCACCACTTTTCCATGACCATCTTGGGAGTGACTGTTAGAAAATAATATTGCCACAAGAAGCGAAGCCTAGCCTGGTGATTAGAGTGTTACATATTAGATAAAAAAAAAGTTATACTGACCTCACTCACATCTGCAAACAGAGGGGGAAGAAAAAAAGAGATAATTAGAGCAGGGATTCAAATATTTTACAAGTTTTAAATTTTAAACTTGCTTTTAATTCAAAATTAAATTTGCTGCTTTTAATTCAAAATGAAATTTTGTTGATTTTCTTAATGCGATAAACATTTTCCTAATGTAATTTCTTACTTCTAAGATGATTATCTTAGATTGGAAAGACTCACGGGTGAAATCGCCTTGTATTTCAAATTCAGAATGGAGTTTCTAATGAAATCAAGACAAGTAATACGGCTGATACAATAAAAAGACAGGTATCAACTACAGACCTGCTCTAAATATGTTTAAGCATACCTCCATGGAAAAACCCCCACACCTACGTATTATCATATATGTGTTCATGCAAGAGATTAATAAACCCAGGCAGACTGACATGTGAAGATATTAAATTGTAGGAGTAACCTGCAATTTTAATATAAATGGCCCGATCCCACTTTTTATGGGGAATGTTTCTAGCCAAACATCCCTATTTCCACAATTTCCTGTAAAACTGTGTATCAGGGAACAGTTTGAAGCTATTTAATACCAAAATGCAAATAACTATCTCCGTATGTTATTTACTGCTAAGTGTGAGTATGCTCTTTTTTCATTAGTTGGAGATACAAATTTTCTGAGTTTCTTAATTTCAAGAAATTAAAAATCTATTTTGTCTAAAACTCACCACAGTAAAAGAGTCTGACATCACACTTAACTGCCAGCAATTTAACATTACCACTAACTAACAGGTTGTTGGATGTTTTTCCACAACGTGTCACTTTGGCAATGTATGATCACACTAAATTCGGATGATTCGCGCAGTCCGGAAAAGGTAACAGTGCTGAAATGCTGAAAGCACTGGAATTCCGCGGCAGTACACACAGACTGCCTGTGCTAACCCAACATAAAACTAAATCCATTACTGCCCGCAAGTGGCGGAGACAATGGCGCCCACCCAAATTCCCTGCGGGAAGCGCGGGGTGGTCGGTTCGGGGACCCCCACACGAACCACTCCGTCTCTTTTGCCAAGGCGTTGCTGCCTCCCGTCACCGGGGTTGGGCGGATGTCCCCAGGATGTCCCCCCAGAACGGCCCCGCCGCGGGCCCCCGGGCCACGGCCAGCGCGCTGTCGCCGCCCCCGAGAGGGCGACCCGGGGCACCTTCCGGGGGGCACCTTCCTGGGGACTCCCAGAGCCAGGAGCGGGCAGCGCACGGCTGCTCGCTCCCTCCTCCGCCCTGGAATGCGGCCAAACCCTGGGTCAAAGCCGCGGTGGCCAGGGGCTTGGGGGGCTCTTCACAGGTCGCTGCCCTGCAGCAAAGCTCCGCTTCGCCCCCAGCCGAGTGGCGCGGCGCATTTCCCTCCCATCTCAGGGTGTGGGTGTGTGTGCCCTTCGCTCACTGCAATGAGGAGGCGCTACATCCTCATCCAGCGAGAGGCGGAGGGCTGCACTGCGCCCTCGGGGAGCCGCTCTCCCTTTTCGCGCTACAGCGGAGCACCGTTCCTTCCCTGCCTCCATCCTCCTGCCCCACGCGGTCCTCCCCGCCCCGGAGCCCCGGCGGGCTCAGCGTGCGGGAGCGCCCCGGGCAGCTCCGCCCGCAGCGCCGGCTCCGAGCGCGCCCCGAGCGGCCCGCAGGGGGCGCTCCGCGCGCGGAGCGGGAGCGGGCCCGCTCCGAGCCCCTCGGAGGGAGGGCAGGGATGGATGGGCCGCTGCTCTC
>VZRQ01007119.1:204224-304597 GCA_013397975.1 Machaerirhynchus nigripectus
TTCCGTAGAGGGGGAACTCGTTGGCCATTTGCCATCTTTTTGAGAGAAAGAAAGAATCTAGATTCTGATCTGGGACGGAGGTGGCAGTTTACGAGCTGGTCTCTATCACTTGGGAAGCGGCAACTCCCCGCAGACTGCCGTGCGTGGGGCGGGCGTCGGGACAAAGCACAGAGCGCAGAGCCGGACAGCCACCCCTGCCACCACCCCTGCCACAAAAAGCGGAAAGCACTTACGTTGGCCTGTTGCTAGGTATGAAGTTACTGCGAGCAGCAACCAAATCCGTGTATCCACAAAGCTGAGCATGTCTAGTTGCAAGACATGCAGACTCCTTGTGGTGCCGAGTCGGTTGGTTAGCTATCGCCTGTGGGACGCAGGCATACAGTCTCGAGGAGTAACTCCAACCTTAGCAGAAACCTGCAGCCCGGGACGCTAAATTAACCCAGCCCCGGTCCGCCCTACTTATACCGCAGGAGGGTCCCGGCGCCGCCCCGGCTGTCACGTGCCCCGTGCCTCCAGCCCTCCACAGCAGCCTTGGCAGCGGCAGCGGCGGGGGGGCGGCCACGCTAAATTGGTTCCATGCTTTGAGGACGTGGACACTGAGGCTTTCAGAAGGAAAATCTGACTCGTCGTCTCTCTCTTTTTTTTTTTTTTTCCTTTTCTTTCCTTTTTTTTTCTTTCCCTCAGCCGTCCCACGCCCCTCTAGCCCCGCTTTTCTGGGAGTGCGGCCGGGAGCCTCGCCGGGCAGCCGGCTGGCAGCGCCCCGACGGCGTTCAAAGCGGGAGCTGTCCAGGGCCTGCGGCGCCTCCTGCCCCGCGGGAAAGCGGCCGGGGCAGCCGGGAGGAGGCTGGATCCCAGCTCAACCTCTCTCCGCAGTCCCACTGCAGCTAAAGGCAAAAGGCGACGCTCTCCCCATCCCCTCGCACGACCCCTCTAGCGCGGTCACTCTGGTCCCGCCCCCCTGTCGTTTCCCCGCGGACAGCGAGAGCCGGGGACACCGACAGCCCCTCAGTCCGCCCGCAGCCCGCGGCGGAGCCCGTTCGTGTCCCGGCGGTTCGCTCCCCCCGGGGAAGCATCTCCGGCCAGGGCGCGGGCAGAGCCCCGCCAGTCTCCCCTCCCGGCTTCGCGGCCGCTCGGGCAGTGTGTGTGTGCGAGGGGAGACCGGGGTGCCCCGCAGCCGCCGCCCCGTGCGCTCCCCGCCTCTCGGCCCGTTGAACGGGACTCTCCGGGCGCAGGGAGGAGGATGGGCACTCCCGGCAGCAGCCCTTCGCGACGGCCACCCGCCCACCCAGCTGAGGGAAAGCTGGCGGACTTGTTTGCCACGTCTGCCGGGCAGACGGCTTCTCCCTTCGCGGGGGAGGGGGCCGGGGTGGGTGTGAGAGGAGCTGCCCACTCTGTGCCCCCGAGGGCCGGCGGCGCCGGTCGCTCCTCGCGGAGGGCAGCGCCGCCCCATCGTTCCTCTGCCCCGGGACCGGGGTCGGCGCTGCAGTCACTTCGGGTCGCCCATCGCGGCCCCCGCGGCTGAGGAGAGCTGACGTGGTGCCTCCGGCCAGGCCAAGCGGCAGCTGCGGCCAGCCCCCCTCCCCGCCCAGGGGCTCTTCCAAGGCGGGCAGCCTCCCCCTCCCAGGCCCCCTCCGCTCGCCGAAGGGAGTCCCGGGCAGAGGTAATGGCGAAGGCAAATAGCAGCCCCGCCTCAGGGTGGGGGGACCTCTCCGGGGCGGAAAAGGCGAGGGGAGCGCCCGTCCTCTTTCGCCTTCCCTCCCTCAGCCGCGGGCCGCCGAGCAGGCGGATCCTGCCCAGGCACAGCAACGAGCCGCCACAGCCTCCGGGAGAGCGCGGCGGAGGGCGTAGGAGGGCTCCCGACAGCGGGTTGGCACCTCCTTCTGACCACCCTGCAGCCCAGAGGGTCGTCTCGTCCCCAGCCTGTCTTAGGGGAGGTGCCGGCGGTGTATCCAGCCCCTATTTATCAGCTGCCTTCGGGGGGACGTATACAGAAAGCATGGGAAGGGGGTCATGGATGTGCACCTGAGCGGGGACCCCACAGGGGTAGTGTTTCAGGGGCACTGCCAGCACCGAAAGCAGCATCCCTGTGCCACGCATCCACGCGTGTCCGGGCGAGCCAGCCGTTCCCGGCTGGACAGCCTGCCTGAAGCTGCCTCCGCGGACAGAACAGTTCCTCGCTGAGGAGGAAGAGTCCTGACGAAATGGGAAAGCCTGCAGTTTGGATAGGAACATCCACAGCATTAGGAAAAGGTGATCCAACGAAGTGTGTCTGACCACAAAATGGTAGCACAACAAATGATGTGATTGGAACATTGTTATAAAAGTATATGTCATAAATGGTACTTGAGTATTCTTTCAGATTATCTTTCACGTGAATCGTATCAATTTAGACCAAGAAGGATTTTAAATTAACCTAGACAATGAACATAACTACTTGAAAGTTTATAGCAGCATAAACCTAGGGTAGCTCAGTGAGCTTCAAACAAGTTAAAATAATAGATAATTAGACCCAAAGCACTGTGGCTCAAGTCCAGATATTTCCTGACACCACTTTATGTGTCAAGAGTTTGTTTTTTTCCAAACTTGTTCCTTGAAATCAATCATTGACTCTATAGCCAGATTTTCTTCATTTTGACTCTGCTGAATCAGCAGAACAGTTATTGACTGATTATAATAGTAATTAGAGACTTCTGAGACAAACCTGTTCTAATTGCATATGCATAAACCTATTTTATGCACATTTTCAATAAATGATAGCCCTTTTCTATTAATGAAATACTTGGGAGGTACAAGGATGCAGACACATGTTTTCTGATCAAATCATCTAAGCCACTATTTCCATCCATCCTACCCATGCAGTTTCAGACAGGAAGGACAAGCCCCCACCCCAAAGAAGAGAAAATCTCTGCAAAGATGTGGATTTTCAATTACCATGTCTCCCATAAAGCAGGTGGCTGAGGGAGACATGGAGCCAGAAGATCAGCAACACACAAAAGCAGCTGAGATGGTATGAGACCCCTCAGTCTTCCAAAGAAATGAATTCTTAGTATGCTCCAGCTGTTTCAGGATTGCTGCGTATGGATAGAAAAAAAGAGATGCATAAGAATAATTCATTGATATGGCTCTTTTCGGTGACGTTAGTCTCTTTTCAGCAGCCCACCATGCTGAAAAATCCATAAGTGAAATTCTCTAGGACTGACAGCTTTGACACAACAGTCCCAGATGCATACTTGACCTTTGGAACCTATGGAGTCCTTGGCCATTTTCTTCACTTTCAGTCGTCCATTGTCTTTGTATTTCAAGGAAAGATGAGGAAGGAAAGAGGAATTTTCCCTCTGGCATCAGCAGTAATTCAAGCCACATCAAATGATTTTAGGGTAAGAGACAAAGGCCTATTAAGCTGATCTTCCTGCACGGTATCCCTATCATACAGACACTGTCACGGTTTTTGTTGTGAAAACAAGCTATAGTGCTTATCTTCTCTACCTAAGCATGCAAAAATAGAAACTTGGGGAAAGAAGAAAAAGTATTTCCTTAAAAAAGGTAGTGCCTAGTGACTTTGGTTCTATAGTGTGAAGTCAGCAATACCTTTTCCATAAAGTGCAATTATTGCAAATGGTTGCTAGTATGCAAATATCATTACTAGTACAAGTACTTCTGAAGTAACAGAAGTAACATGAAAGCTTTTGGAGCCATTATCATACCAGAACTGATTTGATCAGCCAGCTTAGACAAGTAAACATCTAAGAATTCTTTTCCCCTTTGGATCATACCTGTTTAAATGAACTATTTCACACTAAAGCCAGCAATGCCTATGGCACAATTTAAATTGAAACTTTCATCATAATAAAAAAAATCCTCTGCAAAATTTGCTGTTAGGTCAGGCTTTAAAAGAGAGGAGTTTCCAGGTGATGTCAACCCAGATTTATTTCTCATTATTTTGAAAAATCATTAGAATACAGACCAAATTATGAGACCTGTAACTCTTGCTCAGATAATGGATGCATGCCCAACCATATAGCAGTAATGGGTGAGCAAAAAAGGTGCCTAAGGGAAGTAGTTTCCCTGTGGGACTACTTCTTTTACTGGGGCTGGTTCAGTGACATGATCTGGCTTCAGTCTTCCTTTTGTAGTATACATGGATATATGAGGGTCTCTATGATTTAATGCAGTAGTAAGTGGAACCTTGGATAGTTTTTGCTTGTTGTCTGCGGTGTAGACGTATCACCTTCCTTAGAGCTATTGTTAATAGAATTTTTTATGATTCTGGACTTCACATCTCAGCTTGGTTAGTCAGTATCTTGCATTAACAAGGAGACTAGTTCTTTGTCAGTGGAGAAAATACGGAAGTGGTACCATATATCTCCCTCACCGCAACTAATTGTGTCATGGTTGCTGTTTTCTTCTTGACTGCTTAGTTTAATAAAAAAAAAAACATAAAAAAACCAAAACCAAACCAAACCAAACCAAAAGAAACAAAACAAAGCAAACAAAACAAAGCAACAGAAATCAAACAAACAAACAAACAAACAAACAAAACAAAAAGAAAAAAGAAAAAAAAAGGTTGTGCTGTGCTCTTACAGAAAAATCCTGAGGAGAGGCAAGATACTGCAAGTAACTTCCAGGAGTCCTCTGTACCCCATGTTGAAGGGCCAGGTGTGCTAAGGCTCCTGTGGCCAGTCCTACTGTTCCCATATAGGACTAAAGGTGCACATAGATCTAAGAGCATGGCACAGGTACACAGGTACACAGTCATGACTTGGCTGCTCCATGGATCATAATTTAGATGGAGTCTATAGGGTGCCTGTAAATGGTAAGGAAGCAGGAACATGGTTCTTTGTGCAAACAGCTCATAGCCATTGACTTCTAATACTTCTTTGATATTTTCAGACAGTTCTTTCATAATCATTTAAGGTGGCTTTTGAGAGGTAGTCCAGCAAACTGACTTTTAATGGGAAATAAACAGGTTCTATGTGAACAGCTATGGCAGCTGCTTCATTTAGTTTCTGTTCCCCAGTGGCTGTCTAGTGTCTGAAATAAATCATCATCCATTATCCTCAGCAGGATTAATGGTCATGAATTCTCCAAAAGGAGCAACTGATAGACTGCCCTTGGGGAAGTGCTGTTAGAGGGATCAGTAGACAAATTTAATGGAAAATTTTCCTCAATTATACTTAAGCAAAAGCAAATGAGGATGACTCAAGGCTGCTTTACTGAAACTGAGGTGTCTAGTTATTCTTCTCAAAAGGGGTAAACCTCTACAACAGCAGTCACTGAGCTTTCTGGGTGGCGTTTAACTTATTTGAAGTATATATAATTTTTTCCTCTTTTTTTTCTTTTTTTTTTTCCTCAAAGGTTACACATTTAGGGATTGAGGAGGTCAAAACAAAGGCTTAATTCACCCATTGTTAGAAGGCTCAGTTGGTTGTTACTGCAGCCAAACCAATTTATCATGTTTAAAAGAATTCAGGACATATTGACCTCTTTTCATATCATCATCAACTCAATCTATTGCTCTGTTACACTGAAAGTCATCCAATAAAATAATGAAATTATTAATACGCTAACTTACTTTACATCTGAAAGCTAATTTTAAAACTTTATTTTTTTAAGATCATTTGGACTTCATCTTTAATTCATTTACTAGAGCTCTAAGCTTGCATGTCTGTTATAAACATCCTTCCACACTGGCTCTGATTCTGTTCTCACTCAGATAATGCAATGGAAACTCACACTGACTTCAGCAACAGCAGAACCAGTCCAACATTCACTATAGTTGTATATATCACAAGTATTTAGGCCATATCACAGAATTTTTTACTTAAAAAAAAAAAATTCAGCTTTAACCATCTAATTGTTTTTTCCCCCTGTTCTATCTGCCAGCCTTACTGTTTTGACTTAAGGAAATGAAAATTCTCAACTAAAACAGAAGGTAAGATGAAGTAAAGTCAGGTGGTCGTTCGAGGTTCTCTTCAATCGCAGTGAATTCTAGTAAACCAAATTAACATAGTGCTGATGAGAATAATTTCTCTCTATGAACACACATTAATGGATGTGTGTAGACAGACTCTAAGTAAATTGGTGATGTGGCAATGAGTTATGGTATATCGAGTTTGTACCACTGTTAGTCAGAATACTGCTGAAATGGGGATCAAATCACAGTATTAAAAGGTTGCATTGCACATTTATGGAATTGACATCTACAGAGCCTCGGTTCCAGGGGACTTCAGGGATTTTCTGTATGAGAGAAAACATAAATGCAATGAATATCACTTGTAGAGGATCAGTTTAGATCCAATCCTTCACGTTCTCAATGGGCTTGGGAACGATAAGAATTCAGAAATGCATGCATCAAGAATGGGCTGGAAAATTTAAGAGGTAGAGATCAATGGAGTAATTGAAAACAAACAAACGCGATCATGGGTTGTATTCAGTCTTTGTGAAGATGTCTTTGTTGTGGACAGTATCATATAAAGCTCTAATTATTGCTTGATACAATTACTGTGGCAATTGAAATCACACAGACAATATTAGAGGAAACGGCCAAATTATTGGTATCTTGCCTTGAAATTAGCCACTGAAAAAGTTTGCTGCACAATTAGAATTAAAAAGACCAAAACCATCAAAAGAACCCTCAACTATAACCATCTATAGCAGATGGGAAAAGAATTAGTCTTTTTGTTATCTTCAGGTCCTGAGTTTCGATTAGCATAATAATAAATGGTAGTTTTCCATATCAAGTAATAATTTTGTCTACAACAAAGAGCATATAACCCATAATTTAATGGAAAAAAATCTGTCTCAGTAAAGGAAGCACCTTCAACCTGATCCTTCATTATATGAATATCACTTGGTATGAACACTGACAGTCAAAAATAAGCAGCAGTGCAAGTAAAGGCTTGTTTCAGACGGTGCACATCACTGAAATTAGCTTCTGAAGCAACCAAATTCCCACAGGCAGTGGGGGTAATTTTCAAGTGCATTTAAATCCTACTTTGAAAAATGAGGCAGCATGCAGATTTAAGTTGTATTCAGCAACAACATTGCCTGGTCAGTCCAGGCTTTTCCATAACTAAAACTTTTCACCCCTTGTCAGCCTGAAATTCTTTCATATCCTATAGCAGCTATAGACAGGTCCCTGTTCTGCTTCATGTAGAGTTCGAATCCCTCATTCTGGAAGGAGAATGCACAGGAAATCTTACGTGTTGATTAGCTTTGGATGTCCTTCTCACAGCTTTCTCTTTCCTATTCACTGAAAAGATAAAGAAATCTGCTGCAGACTAGGGAAAAATATTATAGCACTTGAGTACAAGGACTTAAGGCTTATTTTTATGTCACACAGAGGCAAATGTGAAATCCCCACAGCTGAAATCATTCGTATAAGTCTTAGCTGGGTACAACATGTTGCTGTTCCCCAAAACTGTACACCACAACATTCCCATTTTTAAGCAGTAGAATCAATGAATGGCATGCAGTACAGTGTTGTTTCTCCCTACAAACATTTTTGAAGCTGATTGTGCTTTGTTAAAAGCACTTAATACAGTTGAATAGGCCGTTGTTCATTGTACAGCATGTTTTGTAAAAACCCCAGGGTGATTGCATGAGGGGTGGAACCCACAGAGCTTGCAACAGATTGGTCAGAGCATGGTGCTCATAACCAAGGCAAGGTCATGGGTTCTTCACTTAAGAGCTGGACTCAATGGTCCTTGTGGTACCTTCCAGCTCAGAATATTCTGTGTGTAGGATTCTGTGTGGTACTGTCTCACACACCTTCAGATGAAAAGGTGTGACAAACATCCTAAAAAATTCAGCTTCTTCTTTCTCCTAGATTACCCTCTCACATCTTTACCTGCTCCTCTCACTAGGCTCATCCTCCTCTTCTGCAGCTATCAGCCAGGCAGAAATCAGCCCACACCAGTGCTGACCCCAAGCAAGCCAGCATATTTGTACTGTGTACTAGTTTGAAAGCAAACCAGTGAGAGATTCCAAGTCAGAAACACAATTTAATAGGAAAATTAAAATAAATACAGTAGTACAGAAACACTGACAGAGTACAACCTGACACCCTGATGGTCAGGGTGGTGGTAGCAGTCCGATTAAACAGCAGCTACGGTCCTTGTTGGAGTGATGGATGCGGTGCTGTCAAAGCGGTGATCCTGTAGAAAGATCTGGTCCTTCTCCAGGGGTGGTTGTCAAGCTCCTATCCTCTGGGAATCCAGTGGTAGGTGCTCCTCTGGTGTTCCAGGCCTCAGATTATATCAGGTAGAATGTTTGGTTCCTCCCCCTGGGCGGGGCATCTCAGAATGGATGATATAATTTTATGAGTCATGCTGGGACACCTTGATGGCCCATTATGAATCATGCTGGGACACCTTGATGGCCCATTACCGGAGATAGCTCCCTGGACGGAGTTATCAGGGCTGACGCATGGAGAAGATAAAGAACACTGCCCCACTTATCTTAACAGCTTACATAGATTGCAAGAGAATACATACCTTTTGGTTACATCTTACATTGTAACCTAAGACCTACTGATTAGCCAGCTGGTAAACCAAACCAGATAGGTTTGAACTCACACTGAAGCCATTTCTTCTCGGAGCTGCTGATTTTAGTCTTTTCCCTCTAGCTAACCTGCCAGTTTCATGAAACTTGCAGGATCTTTATATCTTTGTGGATTCTTCCATCAGTTCTGCTGAAGTGGGCTACAAGGTTATGGGGGGATGCAGTGGGCGGTCAAGTAGAGAGGATGCAAGTGTCTCCTTACTGAAGTCTATTGGGCTTCAGATGTAAATACATTTTGTTGAATGTTGTTGACATTCTTCAGCACAAAACACCTTCTTAGTATTAACTTTTGTTGTTAGTAAATATCACTAATAGAAAAAGAGTGGCAGCTCTCCATTCTCTCTTCTACAATGTTTTCCACTCTTTGAAAAACCTTGCCTTGGTGTACTTCTACATAGTCTCGTGAGATGACGTGCAGCCTTGTTGTAATACTGTACTCTACCTTTTTTTTCACAACATCCGTTCACATATCAAGCTTTAATAGGATATTTGAAATATTAGGCAATAAACCAGTGGACTCATTGAAACTCTACAAAGTGCAAATTCGCAGCTGAGAGTTGAAGCTTGTAGTTCCTGCACCATAAGAAGCTAAACGCAGTGAGAATATTTTAATAAAATATCACCTCTTCTATTTGTTTTTTTTTAATGTCTTTTATTGTTCACCATCAGAGACAAGACACTGCATTAGACACACTTTGATCTGACCTGATAGGTTCCAAAGTACTTATGAATGAAAAAAACACACAATATTGAAAGAAAGTTGGGTTCTTTTAACTTTTAACATAGAGTCACAGAATCATGGAATATCCTGAGCTGGAAGTGCCCTACAAGGATCATCGAAGTCCAGCTCCTGGTCCTGCACAGGACAACTCTGTCACAGAATCACAGAATCACAGAATCACAGAATAAAACCAGGTAAATTTCTAGAACCCATTAATTAAAAAAAAAATTATCAGTGCTGAGACTGTGTATTTAAAATAATTTTTGTTTCCTATATAATTTGCAGACAAAATTTTTTCTCCTGGATCTTTCTTGGGAAAAGTAGATTATGCCCTGACTGCTACTGAAAAATTGAATGGAAAATCTATGTACTTGACAGGTACATCCATGGGATTCTGAGAAAGTTAGGATCATGTCTACAGAGTCCGTATTACTGAGCAGGCTGTACATGACAATAGTTAACCTGTCTGTTCTTAGTCTGATTATGCTAAACAGATATGGTGGAGAATATTTTAATTTGTAAATTGCTTTTTGTCTGTGCCACAGAAAAAGATGCTCAGCAGGGTGTATGGATAGGATCTAAACAGAAGAGTTCCCAGTGCAAGTACGTGCAAAGTGCATGTACAAATGTCTGCTGTCTTACAAATGATACTATATTTTTACAGTTGCTCCATTTTTTATCATTTTAGAAATTACAGAAAGAGTGGTTAAGAACTAGGATATCTTGATGAAATTTCTGGGTGCATGAAGGCCCCACTCCTGAAACAGTGTGGTGGAATCCAATCTCAGTGGATTCACCATAGGAAGCCAACAGGTTTTGTCTCAGGAACAGTGTTGGGAATTTAGCATGGTCCTTAGTGGAACTGGGGCACTATTTCCCCGTAGGAAAGGTAGAGGTGCAGAGTGGGGTTACATAGTGAGGGAGCAGACTACTCTGCTCTGAGCTGACCACAGCTGGTGTACATTAAAAGGGAATGCAGTATTGTGAAGCTCATGGGATAGTCCAGAGTGTAATGCCCTTTCAGGATAATTTAGGGTTGCGGCCTGAGTAGCCTGGATAGCCTCAGGAGGTTTGATTCACCAGCTGCTCAGCCTCCCCTGAAGTGGTCCCAAAACTAGGACTATAGGCTACCATCACTTCATGGATTATCCAAATTGAAAACAAAAATATTTTCTTAAATTATTTGTACCAAAAATATCTCATAGAATGGAAAAGGAGCAAATCAACAAAGGGTTAAACTGCTTTGAAAAAACCCAGACTGGCTAGTTATGTGAATACTATTTAAAAGGTCTTTGGCTTTTGGAAAGCTTCTCTGAAAGGTTTCAAACCTTCAGAGGATGGTGCCTTTTTCTCATAAAACTACACTCCAGACAAGAAATAGAAGGTTGTGCATCCTACAGTCCCCTCAAACACATGAAAGTGTTTGTCTTTCATTTGGTGTCTGGGGTTGCAATGTAGGATGTGACTGTGGGTATGTATTTTACCACCTTCTTCATAAGCTGTTAAAACCAGGTGGGGCAGTGTTCTTTATCTTGTCCATGACACATCCCTGATACCTCCCTCTGTGGATATCGTCTTTTAATGGGCCATCAAGTCTCACTGCGTGACTTAAAATTACATCATCCCACTGTGAGATGCCCCACCCAGGGGGAGGAACCAAGCATTCCTACCTGGATATAATCTGAAGTTTGGAACACCACAGTCAGCCCTTACCTACTGGATTCCCAGAGGACAAGAGCTCATAACCACCACTGGACCTTCTGAGGAAGACCAGACCCTTCTACAGGATCACTGCTTCAACAGAATCACATCTGTCACTTCAGGACTGCAGCCACCATTTAATCAGACTGCTACCACCAGCCTGACCAACAGGGTGTCAGGTTGTATCCTGACTCTGTCAGTTTAAGACAGTGTTTTCCCCTAATTTTCCTATGAAGTTGTAGTTCTGACTTTGGATCTCCCGTTGGTTTGTATTCAAACTAGCACATTTGGCTAAACTGTAAATGAGACTATCACCCTTTATGAGAGCACATAACCATATCCATTCTTGTCGTATGACCCAAGCAGACTTAGACTGTGGATTATGCAGCCACCTGAAGCTAAACTGTCTCTTAGCCCTCAAATAGCACTTTTTTCATGAAATGAATTAAATGTTTTTTGTTGCAAGTCAAATGTGCCTCCCTCTGTATCCCTGTTATGAAACTGAAAGACATTCAAATGAGGCAGCTTTCACCTTCTCTGGAAGCTGCTGTGTACTTCTGGCATTACAGTCTAGCTGTGTTTGTGTCCTCCAGAACTGGTCTATAAACTCCACCTCAGTTTAAATGCTTTTAGGAATTACTGCTTGAAGCTATTTGCATCCAAACAGAGAATGTGAAAGAGTCACATGAGCCTTGGTTTATTATTTCCTATAATAACTACTAGTGCTTTTCTCTCTTGTTTTTAAATGTTGAGACCATTTGTGCTCTCATGGGTCCTCAAACCCTTGCTCTGCATCAGCAGCATCAGCTGTGTTCAAGCTACAAAGACATTTGCAACCTTTGTGTGAACAGATGTATCAGGTTACTCAGCCTTGCAAATTCTGATATTTTAAACTCTAGTACTTGAAAAAATTAGTGAATTTAACTTAGGTAGGTAGGTACATGGTTCAAAATCCAAGCCTCATGTATGTTCTGCATCATCAGCTCAAGACAAGATTTGCTTGTCCATCCCATGCAAACTGCAACCTCAGTGTACAGATACTTCATCATCAGAGGAGTCTGAGTGGTAACAAAAGGAAAGGAAAACTGCAGCAGTGAATGGGTGTCTTAATTTGTACATGAATCCTCTTTTTTCTTTGCTCTGAGTTGATTTAATTTTCCTTAGCTGCTTCCAAATCCATAACTTAACCTGCATCTCAGTGTTGCCATATTCCAGATGATTTCTGATGGGGGTTGCCCAGCTGGGCTCCTATTGCTTTGTTTCCAGACTCTCATATTTCTCAGCTCTTTCTAAATTCCTGGAAATGCTGCCCCTATTGCAGGGAAGAGCTCAGCTGAAGGGAAAAACACAAGCTTGCTGTCCATTTTTTCAGGCACAAAACATGAGTTTGGGACAAGAGGGATGGCATTCTTGATATTTATGCAGAATTAACCCAGAAGACTGTGTTTGAACATTGAGTTTTATAATGAAACTCATATCTTAGGATTTCCCTAAAAAACTATAGGAAACCAGTAGCTGGCTTCTATTTTAAATCAACAGGAAAGCTGTATGACAACTGCACAATCCTGCCTTGATGAGCAAGGGTTAATTTTCTCATGGGTTAGCTTGGCTTATGCGAAATTCTCTGGATTCACAAATTTGACTTGAAATAGTTGTGTAACCTAAAGAATGGTGTAGAAGTTCCTTTCATCCTCATTTGAGGAAATACTGAAGGAAAGAGTTCAACAGAAACAGAAGACAATTCACAATTAGAAAATAACTTCAACATATTTAGCTGAAAGAAGTATGATTATTTTATTCTAGGAAGTAGCTTTTGATTAGTGTTTGCTGATCATGAATGGAACGACAATATTTCTCATCTACTACAAGAGATGTGCTAAATTATAGAAAGAATTTATGTAATACTTATGTAACAAAACTATCACGCATCAGGTATATGATCTGCTGGTGGAATTGAATCAGGGCTACAAAAGGTAAGTTTGAGTATTATTTTTCCTTGTAAGCCTCTGCAGCCTTGGTGCGTTGGATTGACTTCCTTCAACAACAGCTCTCAGACTGGTTTGAGGGCAGTGCTTCAGGGGTCTACAAGGAAACCTTCCTGCGTAACTAACAGAGAAGTGCTGACATGATAATTTAAGCAGATAGATTTTCCCATTCTAATTGAAAATACAGAGGGAATGCCTGGAAAGTATTAAGATTTTAGAGTTTCATTCGGTAAAGAAGAAAACATGTTGCAAATTCACTCCTGCACTGTTACATTTCAGTCTTTAAAATTTAAGTTTGCTCTCTGTTCTTTTAACCTAAGATTGGAACAGTATCTCAAAAATGGGAGAAAATATATACTTTGATGTCAAACATTTCAGGCTCTGAGAAGTTCTGTATCAAAAACTTCAAAGGAAGCTTCTTATCAATGAATTCCAGGTCATTTGTTTGTATACAGAGCTGCATTTCACAGTTGCAAGGTTGTTCATTAAAAATAAAACCATACCCATTTTTACACAAATTTCAGGTTCTCAGTTCTTACTTCTCCAAAGTAACAATTGCTCCTAAGCTAAGTTCAGAGCAGGAGCAGGGGTTCACTTATTACAGGCTCAGAACCAAAGAATAATTACATTCACACCTGGTGAAATCTGCTGCAGCACACCAGAAAATTTCACTGGTGCAAGGATCACACTGCTAAAAATGACAGCACTTTGGCTCTCATTCTCAACATCCTTGCCAAAATTAGCCAGGTAAAAGTGAAGAATACCTTTCCATTCACTTGCTGCAGTATAAGTCTCATAGTTTTCTTCTCTTGGTTTTTAACTTTTTTTGCTGTTTTATCTGCTATGCTCCAGATTACTGGTTAAGTCAAATTTCATTTAGAATTCTAACTAATGAGTTACATGATATACATATTACATACACCAATATTCAGGTTCCAGGCCATTAATACAGTCAACAGACTCAGGTCAGTTAGAGACACTATTTGCCAGTTTAACAGACCTTAGAATCTCATTATTTGGAGGGGTCATTAAGCTTCCAGGCAGCTTCTTGATTTCCAACAAATGGAGTGTTTGCATGTTTTATGAAAAGGTAGCATGATGGCATTTGCCATAAGACAGGTATTTATTATCAGCTGAAGCCACTGATCTGGCAGCTAACCTCTGACAGTTTACCTCCTGGGTCCTTGTTTGTGCCCCTGCCTTATTCATACAAGAGCCTCCATTTACATTATTTACAGAGGTGTGATGCATGCTAATAGTTTCATGCTGGCTCAGGCCTTTGAAGATATGCAGTTCAACAATGGTGCTAAATGTTCTTCTTTTAGTCAGCCCAGCCTTAATTTCAAGTGACACAGAAATGTTAATGTTTTGGCACAAGCAGACCTTGTTGTTGAGCCCTAATGCCAGTCAGAACCTCTAGTGTTGTGTCAGTTCACTCAGCCCTACCTACACCTGGGCTTTACATCTCTCCAAGTAATTAATACTTTGAGAGCTATCTTTCAGTCATCACCTGTACACTCCTGTTAGACTGCTCACCACAGCTGTATGGGATCCTTGAATATTTAGACTAAGTAGAATGTCAGGCCTTTTTTATGACTGAGTTGATGTAATGACAAGGTTGGAAAAGGCATTCCCTCTGTCTGAATTCAATAGTGGATATAATTCAGCTTCTCATCCGTCTTCCCACTACAAAGGTATCAGCAGAGGTTGTCTGGCCATTAAAATGCCACTTAGAAGATGTTGTCTTGATGACCTGCTCTTTATTAGTCAGTTCCAAAGAAATTTGTGGCTGATTATGGTTCTGAAGACCTGAGACATTAGCTTTGATACAGCAAAGTGATTGTGCTCTAGATATTTTTTGTATTTCTTACATATACTTCTTAATGAGTTTGCCAGAAAAGGATTTTATTGTCACTTGCAGAGGCTTTGCTCATCAAGTGAGGCTGTAAAAGAACCAGAGCAAACAGGAAGCCCCTGTCTTCAAACCCTAATTTGAACAATATGTGTATTTACAGAGAACAACCTAACAACTGTTTTGCTATATGATCAGGCTGATCAGAGATTTGCAGAAGTCTCTTGGGTGGGCAGAATGTAAACACATCAGTAAACACATCTAGGATAGAAAAAAAGTAGAGGAAAAAGATACAGAGTGGGACCTAGAGGGGTTATGGAGGTCAGGAGATGGCTTAAGGCAGCCCTTCTGCCTTCCAAGTAGGCCTGTGTGTATGTACGCATGCGAGTGTGATATAATCTTTCTCGAGGTCCAATCTTGCTTGTATTACCACCTTTCAAAGAAAGCAGCACTTTAGAAGTGTCCATAGCTTCTGGATTTGCCCCAAAATACATAAATGTTCCAGGACTTGTCCCATAATTAGCTGATCTGGGTTCTCATATACTTACTGCACTGCACATGAGTGTGTAATAAGCTGGGCACCATGTGGTTGGAAAACAGCTAGGCTCACTCAGCATGGAAAAGAGACGGGGAAGGTGAGGAGCTTTGTGAAATGGCTGCTGTTCATCTGGCACCAAATATCTGCCTCTCTTCTGATGGGCTGGGACTTGCAGCTGTGGGAGAAATAGGAGTGATTTTCTGTGTGGGAAAGACTGCAGGGTCATGAGCGGAGCTGCAGTAGCAGGCAGAGAAGGGGAGTGGACACAAACATGATAGTGCACTTGGTCTCACTTTCCACTTCATTTCTGGGTTGTTCTCTATGAGCTGCTTAACACAACAGGGTCTGCACTGCTAATAATGCATAGCTGCAGGTCCTAGATGTGAAGCGGATTGACTTGCTCCAGCTCATACAGAACATTCTTCACTTCCTTTTCTATAAGCTCTTGTGTTTCAATGTTACGAGATATTAAAATTTCTTTACCATGCTGTGTGACCTTTGATAGCAGATGAAGCATTTACTACTCCATGAAATAAAATACTCTGTAGTCACTGTAACTGGCAAAAGAAACACAGAGCCCTATCTGTCTTCACAAATCTTTATACTCAATATAAGCACAAAGATGTGAATTGTTGCCTACAGGTGGTCTAACAAATGATCTGTCACCAGCTGAGCTGTGATCAGTGTCTCTGAACATGACAAATAATCTGTGAGAAAGATGGGAAAATGGGATTACTTTATCCCTATTCCCTTAAGGGGTAAGGTAAATTTTATTAGTTTGCAGTTTACATGATTGGAATGCATGCATATAGACAATGGCATAAACAGTTGATATGTAAACATATCTGTATGGATCTGTATGGATCTGTACCTATGTTCATCTAAAACCATGTAACTGTGGAAGTTAGCTGTTCTCTTTATAAGAGACAGGACCTAAATCTGTACTGCATGTAATGGTTTGGCAAGTAAACACATAAACAAAATAATGTTTTTCCTTTGGTTTCAATATCAAGAAACTCTCCCTGCTACACCAAAAGTTTTCTGTTGCTGTCTGTATGGAGTGGTCAGCTTTTCTTTCAGAATTGGTTGAAAGCTACTTTTTGATGGATTGGTCCCAAAATTTATTTTTTTTAAAAAAAGCTGGAAAGCAAGAGTTCTTCATAGCCAGCTATGTATGAATCATCTCATGTCCATCTGAGAGTGCAATTAGGAAATCTAGGAAAGAGCCCGTGTTTCCTCCTCACATGTCATGCCAGAGCCAGCACCCAAAGTGGTGACTTACTTTGGACTGGGCTCCCTGTGCTCAAGGAACTGAGGAGTTGCCTTCTTCCCCAGCAGATTAGGCAGAGAGAAAGTTTTGTCTAGTTGCCTGGCATTTAAAGGTTCTAAAGCAGCAGAGAAATCATGAGTCAGAATACACGCAAGGAATGTTTTCCAACCCAAATAGTTTATTTAAGAATAGTGCAGCCTGAAGAATGGGGGCAGGGAGGGAGACAGGACTTCAGCTCAGACATTCTTATGATTTCAGCTGAAGTTTTTCATGTCCTGGGAGGAGTTAGTTTCCTTAACCCTTTCATTAGAAGTATCTGAATAACATCAGGCAATGTCACAGACAATCAACATGTCTGTTTCTTACTACAACAGGGTCTATACTTTTGTGGAGAGTCAGAGAAGGAGAATAAAGATACAGTCTGACATTTTTACTACTTTTAATCTGGAATAACTAGCAATCTAAATGTAATTTCTTCAGAGAGTCACTAGTGGAAGAATCAAAATTATCTACATCCTTAGATATTTCTTTATGTCTGCTGCTGTCTCTCTTAGTAGATTAATGCTGCAATTGACTACTCCATGAATTCTACCCTAAAAACTCAGCATGTAAATCACAGCAAATGGGTCACGTATGACAATGAGCACTACTGCCAGCTACCTGTGTATTTACAGATGCATATACACAGTGTTAAACTGGCACAGGGTAGGGGTTTTTTCTGTCCCCTTCTTCCTCCTGTCCTTGACCATTAAGAAAACCCAACACCCAAACCAGCCTTTTCTGACTTTTGTTTCCACTGCGCTCTCGGGAGCTGCTGCAAAACTATTTTGTGGTTTGCCTTGATGCAGTGCAGCTGTTGGGAAGTTCAGTGTCTTTCCAAATGCTCTTTATAGCTGCAGCCATTTCCCCCTCCTTTCTCTTACTAAAACTGCTTGCAACTCCTCGATTTCAGTATTCAGGCAAAGTTCATGTTGAGTGTTCTCCCTATTATGAAATGTAGTAAAAGAGGAGGGAGAGAGAAGCCACTAAAAACCTGTTGGTGTTATGAAAAATTAAGAGATAATCATCACTGACTGCAAATAATTGTATTCAAACCACTCTTCTTTCACGCAGCCCTTCAGGAGAAAAGGGCTGTTAGTCTCAGAGGAAGTCTGAGCAGAAACACTCAGCAGTGTTCTGGGCTTACTTGAAAAGAAGGGGGCTTATAATAACACAGAGATGTTACCTGCTTTGTTAGAACCCACTTTTGACAATAAAGCCTTTTAGTTTTTCTGCTCCTCTAACTCTCATCAGTGCTGTGCAGCATTTCACAAGCAGTGAATCTTGTGTTAACTTGCAGTATATGAACCTGGACCCTAAAATTGAAAGCTGAGAGAAGGGCACACCCTTTGGTCAGCATAATAACCATTTATCTTTCAGCAAAATCCACACAACTCATAGTTTTTTAAACACACACATTAAAGAACTAAATATATCTCTTACTCTGATATATCTGTGAAAGGCAGCAGGGAAGGACCGGTTCAACCGTAGTCTCTGGCTGTGGCATCTAGCAATTCTCTCTTATTTAAACATGAAGTCCAGAGAAACTCTCATTTTAGCCTTCAGTGGCAGTTGATTCAGAGCAATTGCCTTGTTTTCACCACACTTCTTGAATGAAGATGTGAATTGCTGGAGATTACTTTGGAAAAATACTTGAACAGGCCTCCCCTTCTAATTGCATTGTATATCAGACAATGCTGTTTCCTTTTGTCCTCTTATTAGTCTGGAGTAAATACCTACCTGTAACTACCACCAAACAGGCTGAAAAATGAAGACTGCTTCAATTTCTAAAGAAAGGCATGGTCAGAAACACCTGTCTGGCCCATGAACCTGGTAGTAGAGATGCTAAAAAGAAATAAGCCTAGAAAAGATTGTTCTGATTCCTATCAGCATAATCTTGGAGCGCCTTGGCAGCCAGTCCCTTAGAAAGGGACCTGCAAGAATAAAGAAGGAGAATAAGGGGGAAGAAGAAAGGGAGGAAATACTTTCATCCCAGGCAGTTTCCTTGAAATCCCTCCATCTGAGAGCTGGAGCCCTGGTTTGGAGAGTTTACTGGTGAGCCACGTTTACTTGTGCCTTAAGGAGGGGCCTGGAGAGCAATGGCAGGGTTTGCTCCAGCCAGTTAGCCATGTGGCAGTGCTGCTCCTGCTGCAACAGGATTCCTTCATCATTACGTTTCTTCTCTCGGGCTCCACAGGCAGCTCAGCTCTCAAAATCCACACTTAAAATTATGAGGCTTCAAAAAAAGGAGAAAAGCCACATTCTTCCCTCCCCCTCCCTAGTTTGAACATGAAATATTTGCAGTAGCCACACAGCTCCCATTGAGCAGGCGGGGGACTCTTCATTAAAATAAGCACAAAGCAGTCTCTGCCTCTCCCCAGAACAGGCTGCAAGTGCTCTGATGCTGAGCCTGCAGTACCTAGAAAGCACATGGCAAGCTCTGTGTGCTTGACCTGGGAAGCAAAGTTCCCCCAGGACCTGGGGATAGTTGGTTTCTGGGGAAAATTCACAGTTCACAACATGATGAGTGGGGGTTTCCTGCTCTGGCTAATAAGGCAGAAGTTGGAAAAAAGTTTGCCTGATTTTTTTTCTTTCCCATGTGGTAGTAGGATTAATGCACTGAAATCACATCCTGGATTTAACCTCCTATGGCTGTCTCCTTGGGACTGAGTAGCTGACTTGTGCTTCTCTTTTCTGACATGGGAGTTGCTGATAGATGTGCAGATTGACCCGAGCTATTTCTGCCTATTCCTGGGCAGTGATCTCGGGTGATCCCTGAGAAAGACCAACTTATATTTTATCGTGTCATACATGTGTTGAAGCAAAGCCATATTTTAATCTATGAAAAACAAACTAAACACAATTAATCTGTCAGAAATTTATTTCTCTATATTCCACAGTTACGTAAAAGCTTTTAAATTAACACATATAAAATTAGATGTGTCACAAATGTGCAGAAGCTGTTTTTTCATAAAATGGTAAAATACTTGTAGATCAATGACACCTTCATAAGTTTTTTTAAAAGGGAGGACAAAACCTTTTTTTTTCTCTGCAAATTCTTTTGAGTGGCAAGACTGAATTAAAAAAACCCTAAAAACCCAGTCTACTTTTTACTAAAAATAGTGAATATTTAAAATTTATTTCGTTAATGTCTCCTGGTTATGTGCTCTCTCTGTACTTAGCTGCTTCCACACAACCTTAAGATTCTGAGAAAACATAAAAATATACTACAGAAAGTCTTTACAGATTGACAAATTAAAAATCTATACTTATGGAACCAACATAGATCTAAAGTTTATTCACTTAATTAAAAAAAAAAAAGAAGAGGAGGACTTGTGGTTTGTTTTCCCCCAAAGTGTCTTGTTTGATTTACAGATGATACCATGAGCAATTGATGCAGGATGTTGCTACTTTCACCTGTAGGTGCCCATATGTTCTATCTGGCTAAGTCATATGGGATTTGCTGCTTTCAGTGAGCTAGTCTTTATAGAATTTCTCTGTTATGAGGATGGGTGAAACAGTTTGAATAAAAGGCTAAAACACGGGCGCTTTACTATTTCTGTAGTACCTATATATTCTCTTTTTTATGTGATGGTTCCTTTTCAGGTGACATCAGTATCTGTGTATTGACAGTGTGAAGCATGGTAGGTTCAGTGGATTTTAAAAACAAGCCATTTGAAGGGCCCGGTGCTGCTCCTACTTGTGGTACAGTTGCATCTGACGGTCTGAGCTGGTCTGACACCTCCACAACTGCCAAAAAATGTGGTTCCATTCCCATATGGTCCTAACCGTGCAGTCCCTTTTTTCCAGGCTGAGCTTTCATCTCACTTTTGGTGAACCAGCTCTGTTCACTAACCAGCTGAAAACCTCTAATTTTTATTTTTGTACTTGTTTTTGGGCGGTTTAGTAAGATGATTTGCCTCACAAAGTCATCAGACAAGCGTTGTGCTGCAAAACTGCCCCTTTCAAGCTGTAAGTTCTCAGTTTCAATCAGTTCACCATTTAAGTGTTCATCTTTTTCACATTGCTTAATTTGCATTTACAAAAATCAGTCTAAAAATTATTAAATTGTAGTCTGGGATTTCTTGCTGGAATCCCTACTTATGAACTATCCACCTTCATTTTACATCTCCAAAATCTACTCAATGTGTCCCCTTCCCATCCCTTTTCTACTTCTTTTATATTAAAATTAAACAAAACTAACCTGTACTAAGGTATTCTCTTTTAGGAAAAATAAGGTTATCGAGAATTTTTCCTTTCAATTTTCTCCAAATAATAGCACCAATCCACCATTCTTTCTAAGACAAATGAAAATTTGTCTTGATCAGTGTTCACTGGTTTTCAGTCCTTTTGAATTCTTCCCAGGAATATAGAATGCCAGTTGCAAACAAAGGAACAAAACCAAAAATGAAGATCTTGAATGAAATACAACTGACATAAAATGAAACACATTAAGCTGTGCTAGACTTAAAATGAAACTTACTGAATAGTTCCCTAAGCACGTTGCCATGGGTCTGATTTTTACTGTTTGCTTAGTTGATGGTGAAGGTAAAAATGGAAGCATTATTTTTATAATAGTTCCCAACCTGCTTTGACTAGTCATTTAGGTAACAAATATAAGAGGAAGCATTGTCCTATAGTTAGTTAAAAACCAGTGAGATGAGGGTCATATTCCTGGATGACTATGGATATTTTGACTAGGTGTGCAGCTGCTGTGACCTGCAGTTATTTCATTTGTATTCCTGGCTGTAGCTTCTCCCATAAGCTACACCTCTGCTTTGTAAGAGCCAGATGCTGCTGGGCTGAGTTGCAGGGTGCTTTTACTCCACCCAATGCTGTCTGTCTGAAATCATAAAGGAAGGGCTCAGTTTCAGTTTAGGTGCAAGAGAGTTTAGCCACATGGATATAAGCTCTGTTGTGCCTCTTGCCCACAGGCCCAGACAATAGACCTTGCCCTTTTTACCTGCTAGTATAGGTGCTACTACAGACAATTAGTAGGAAAAGTAGGACATTGGAATATGACCCAAATTCTAAAAGTCAAGAATATCCCATTGTGCTTATTTAGGAGCCTGTGTGAAGCTGGGGTTTGCAGGACAAAACTGTGTGATGAAACCTTAGTGCATCCTTAGTATTATTTCATAATTCTTGCATGAAAAGTATATGAGAAATTGCTGAAGCAGATGATAGAACCCAGGATGCGGCTGGATTATGATCCCATAACAGCTTGAGTTCTGTGCTGCTGCATTTTTATATGAAGACTGTGACTGCTGTATCTTGAAATTAACAAATACTTGTTCAAGTAATGGAGACAAGGGGGTCTTAATGAAAACTCGTTACATTGGGCCCATCTAGCACTTAGGCAGAGGTATGTATGCCTGTGAAGCCTTACAAGAATGGGGTACTGAGTCTCTTATATTAGCTGAGTGTGTAAGGGGTCCAGTAGCTATACCCCTGTCTCCTAAAATACTTTTCTTTGGAGAAAACTTGGCAACAGAAGGAATATTCAGCTGGGCAAGTTATTTCTGGGTGTCTAAGACATGAATTCTAGTTTGAATTTTAAAAATTTTGGTGGATCTCAAATTTAATTTCTCTGTGTCTCAGTTTCTAAAGGATTAACTGCAAACAGCAGTAGGTCCTTGTCCTGTAATCATACTGCAAGAATTAATTCAATAGAACTGTTGCGAAGCATTGAGAGGCTTTGAAAATTTGAGGATGTTTTTGTTACTAGAACTTACTTCATGAAAGCGAGGTAAAAGATGAAGTTTTGCATATAAAACATGGAAATGTGCAAAAGTTAGGGTATATATTTAGCCTATAAAAGAATATTTATGTTGGCCCTCCTTCCATAAATTAATACTCTTTGTAGAATCCTTCTCACAGAAAGTCCTAGGTCCTTCAAAGCAAGTTTTGAAATTAAACCAATATAGAGTTTAATTCTGGATATAATTATGTGAAACGGAGGTAATTCACTATTAAAATCTAAGGAATAGTGTTAAGAACCTACAGAAACAATCTTGTGAGATAAAATTCTGAAGCAACCTAAGACATTATTTTCTCCATTTTTCAATTTATTCATGCTGCAGCATGAGAAGTTACCAACTGAAATGGGAAAATGTAGCTTGTTCTGGTACAAGAAATTGTTTGCTAAGGAATTTTATGCTTACTGAAGTTTTTTTATATGAAAGGCTTTTCACAGATACAAACATATGATGCACATATATGCAAACACACGGTATTCCCAGCTTCTGTACTTGTAAATATATAGAATGATCCCCTTAAATGCAAAACTTACCAATCTGATAGGGACATGAACTGTTTTCTGAATAGAATAATATTTAAGCTCTCTTTTTTTTTGGCATTACAAAGTTCACAAACAGTTATAGAACTGAATCCTATGGCTAAGGTGGGAAACCTGTTTTTCCTGTGCAGAAGAGTTGATTGGACTCAGAGGAAGTGAAAGGGAAGAAAACTCTAGAAATACAGGTCTCTAGAAATGTAGCACCACTTTATTAGCTGCACTTCTCTCGGTGGAGCTGCATCCATTTACCCCCGTCAAGTCCCAGACCCAGACTCACTTCCATTGCTGCTCTTTGAATCCATGCCAGAGTGAGGTATAACTTAAACCAGAAACAGATGTGTGTGACTGTAGCCGAGCTGCAGAATATAGAAAGGGTACATACGTGTTAATTTTCCAGGCATTTGTAACAGGATTGCTGAAATAACTGTAAAATCTTGCAGCTAATGGACCCTGAATGGTGAGAAAGGCTTCTCCTTCATTTGCTGCAAATTATCTTTCATTTCTGCCTTCCCTGTTTAGATTCCACCACATTTATTTTGAATTGTTTTCAGCCTTTTTTTGCTAAGGATCATGGGAGAGCAAACTTAAGTGATTGCAAATGTTTCTGCTGTAATCATTTCCACTGGAGAAGCCAGCTGGATCGTCCCCCATTCACTGGCTGAAACTTCTGTCCTTTCAAAAAAATAAAAATGCGGTGGGATAAATAGTTTTAGTTTGCATAAATATGGTCCTGCAAATGCAGGGTACAGGTATAGAGGAAGGTATAAAGTGAGCATTTCTTGAAGAAGAGCAGCACCAGACCAAGAATTCTTTTTCAGTTCATTGTGGTTTCGGAAGGCAGTCCAAAAGAAAAATGAGAGGTTTCCAGAAAAAACAGAGTTATGGGCCAAACTAAGCAAAATACTTAAAGTGAGCAAAGCAAAGTTCTGTCTGCTAACAGTTTGTAGCAAGGGACTGTATTTTCTTTACCAGCCTCCTACCCCAGGAGCTTTGTCTTAACATCAAATAAAAAAACCAATAGGAATAAACAGATTTCTGATGATGCATTGCTTTGCAAACCAGGCTTTTCCGAAGCTAAAATAATGACTGTTTTCAGATATAATTTATTTTTTTAATGGAAGGTTCGCTTCTGCTGTTCACTTTTGAATCAGGACTAGATCACTGTACATTATCTTGTCTTAACTCTGCAATCATACTTTCAGATGTCCTGTGAGTTTTTCAAAAGAAAGAACCTTTCTTTAATAGGAATGGCTGTAGTGGCATTTACTTCTTGAACTTCAGGAATAAGAAGAATGTTTAGGAAGATTCAGAAGTCCTCATAATTTTTCTTTTCCTGTGATATTTGTTCAGTCTGAAATGAAGGTGAAGAGAGTTCAGTTTCCCCAGTGCAAGAATTTCCATGGCTGCATTTCCTGCCGAGTCCTCACAGTCCGCAGTGGCTTCTACAGCTTTAATACTAAAATCTTAAGCAGCATAGCTGCCCACTTGTTCATTATTCCATTTCTCTTCAACATTACAGAACAGTTCTGCAGGGGATGTCAAATGGACTAAGCTTGCAATCAAGACATCCAGCCTCTGAAGTTACCAACTGATCTTTTATGTTGAAATTGGCTTCCTGGGCAGGGCACCAGCACAGTGCCCGACTTGCCACGTATGTCCCATCTCTGTGTGGATCACAGGAATGCGAAGTTATTTTGGCTCCCTGTGCTTGTGGAAGTGTAATGGTGTCACTGGTGGTTTGCAGACTGGTTTTGCATCAGAAAAGAGCATTTATCTCACTATGCTTACAGCAAAACAAAAAGGAAATGCCTCCAAATTTCTCAAAAATTTCCTGAAGAATTCTGGAGGTACTATTCTGCAGAGGTGACATATACAGGGTGTGTTGTGGGAAGGCTGAGATAGTTCTGTGTTCCGTTTCTTATTGGACTGTTCAAAGCAATGGCTAATCAGACAAAAATATCCTAATGCACCGTCATAGTAGGAGTGTCTTATTCTTCAAAATGGTGAAAATCATATCAGACAATGGGCCACTGCAGATGAAGTGAGGGGAAGCCTTAAGAAGACATTTGTTAGGACCCTGAGGCCACTAATAGGCCTTACTGGTGCCCAACCTCACCCTGGGGCCTCCACCCTCACCCGTGGTTCCAGGAGCCCCCATTCAGCACAGCCTTGGGCCATCAGTCCTTACCTGAGTTATGTTGTAGGTGTTCTGTCTTCAGCCCTGCTTCTGGCCCTGCCTCCTGGATGCACTTGGGCCCTGTGCAGTAAATAACTTGTGTCTTGCAAGAACTGCTGACCCACAGTGCAGCCTTGTCTCTGACCTATCTCCTACTGCTTGTGATAGGACTTCCCAGAAGGACCCTAGACCTGATTCCATGTTTGCTGAATTTCCAGTGTTTGATGGACCCCCTGCCAGCACCTGACTTTGTCTGCTTTGTTAGAGTCATCCACTCTTACCCTTCTGGATACTGTTATTAGACAACCTTTAAAACATTTCCAATTTATGTTTGATTGTGGAATAAAAAAATATAACAAGCCTGAGTGGCAGGTTTGTGAGTAGTTCCAGGAGAATTGTTGTATTGTGGTGTCTCAAAATATTATACTTTACTTAGCTAAGGAAGCACGGAAGCATCTGCAAGTAGAAAAAATGGTCATAAGTTATTTAGGGAAAAAAGGAATTTCTTTACTGTGGTGCCACATCTCAGGTAATGTCTAGAAATGAACACACACAAACTAAAGACTCCTGTGACACCCTGCATTGTAAAGAAACCTTCCTTTGAGTTCTGCTGAAATTCAGTGTTGTGCAACTGCATACTCATTAGTTGTATTTTGGCTTGTTACGGAACCTGTGTCTTCACATTTCACATACACCTGTTTTTTGTCCTGTTAACTTCAGTTTCCTTCTGCAGTGAGAAGTACAGAAAGTCCTAAAGAAGCTGAGTTCTTTAGAAGAATGTCATGACACCAATTTCTCTTCCTGCTAATTACTAGACTGTTTTGAAATAATTGGATAAAATCAGACATGCAAGAAATATTTTTTTTTGACTGTGAAAATGGTTATTAATTTTTTTTCTCAGCATGAATTCTGCCTGGTCATCCGTTGCTCTAAAACTGATATGAAAAATAAGATAAAGAGAATGCTGTTTGAATGAGTTCATTTTTCACACCAAGCTGAAGCTGAGCAGTGCAGACATCAGTATGTCTGGATGACAAGAAGAAGTGTGCCTGCAAAGTGTTTGTGTGCTACTAGAATTGAAGCGATGAGCTCTCAGGTGTGCAACTCAGTGCTGGTATCTATGTACAGCTGTATCAACAGAACCCTTCACAGCCTCAAGGAACCCCAGTTTCAGAGCAAAGCTAGAGATTCTGAAATGAAGAATCCTCTGCAGTGGTGAGGGTTCACTCCAGGCAAATCCCCATCCATACAGAAATAAAAGTGTGTGATGCTTCACAGCACACTTGGCTCCCCTGTCATAAATGGCTTCACTTCATGGATTAATGGCACTGTAGAGCCTCCAGGTGAGAAAAGTCAATATAAACGTGGGACCCCCTCCTCTATGTCATAGCCATAAAAGCAGCAGTCACAAGTCACATGTTAGAGCTGGAATTCATGCAAGGCCTTTCTCATTAACCTAGAAACTGTAGCCAACTGAATGCCCCAGCCTGAGAGATATGCTTCCATGTATAAACAAAACCCTGTGGAAAGAATGACCATGTTTCAGCCTGCTTAGTTTAGCTTGCTTTCTCAAAGTGTTCTTTTGTTTTTAAAACAAAAATATTTCCTTCTTTTTTTGCAAGTTCTCATTATGCTGTTATCTTCTCTGCCTTAAATAGAGAGAAAGAAAATATTTAAGCTGCATTTATTGTTGTTATTACTAGTTTGAACTAGAGAGAGAAAGACCAAGCTGGAAGCCGTAGGAAAACATTTTAGCCTGCAAACTTAGGGGTGAACTATGGTATCAGTGATAGCCAGGTTCTGGGCTCCTTGGACAAACTGAGTCTGCAGGAAAGCCGAGCAAATGCCACCACTCTGCCACTGTCCAAGGGTTCTGAGTCCTCTGGTCTCCAGTATTGGGCTTGTTTTTTTGGCAAACCAGAGTGAGTCCCATTTCTGCAGCTCCAGCTACACTAATGACCCTGACACCAGCAGGGCCATCAGCAGGAGCAGGTGGAAAAAAACGGATGAAAAGACAGATAAATTTGAATTCATCATTACTTGATGAATTAATTGATGATTACGTTGAGCTGAAAGTATATTTTTATTTCTTTCCAAGAAAAATGGTTTTATTTTGCCAAAAGGACAGTAAAATACTGGTTTTTGGATAATGTCTGGTTTACAATAGAAAAAAGGCATGAAAATTCTGTGTATATAGTGTAGAAGCTTTAATTACAGCATTTAATAATATATAAAACGTACTGCAAAAATTAAGCTGAGGAATTGCAATTAAGTCACATACCATGAATTAAGGTGTAAGGAAAATCCTGGTAAAGAAGGCTACTTGGGAAGCCTGTACAGAATATTGTTCATATTAATTAGAGTGTATGGAAATGTAAACAATTGCATCTTAGATTTGTCAAATAAACTAAGAAATAAATGTTATCAACACCTAATGCACTGTCAGACTGTGGTGCACATGAGGCATTGGTGTCCTTCACCCAACACGCTGGTGTTCGAAGCAAATGCTTGTGAGGTCGGAGACTTAAACCCTTCCTCTGTTCTTTTGTCTCTCAGAAGGAAACTCGCCTTTCAGAAGAGATGGTTTCTGTGCTCATGGTTTGTTCTTTGAAGGTTGCTCAGTCTGGGGAGTTGTTAATCAGAGCCATAATTCAGAACGCAGATATCCTCCCTTCATTGTCTTTCCCTACTGCAGCAAGAAAAAGCCTTTACATATGCAAGTGCAGGTGAGCTTGCAGTCCCATTGGACAGGGACAGAAAAGGACAGGGAGGATTCCCAGCTGTGCAGAAACATCCTATGTAATAACATCCCACTCTCTGCATCCAGAAGCTAACGATCCTCCTTAGTTCCACCAGCCCAACCCCTTCCAAGTCTGGGTTTTTCACCATCATTTTTCGACCCAGAGACTGCACGCATTTCTTCCAAGTGTCACTGGGGCAGAAGGAACCCCAGCCCCAGAGGACTGAAGAGATGGGGATTGCCTTCAGCTGATACTGGAACATGGTTTAAGTCTAGTTTGTCTGATTCAGCACTGAGCATTCAAACGTCTGGGTACACGACTGCCCCAGTGAAGAAGGAAGATAATTTGGTCTGAAAAAGAGAGGAACATTCCAAAAGATAATCCCCACACCCAAGGAACTTCCAGGATTTCATATAATGGATCAGAAGTGTACATGAATGTTCCCCTTACCATAGGTTAAGCAAGTATTATAATGATTTCTATTACTTTTATATTCATTGCAGGCACAGGTAAACACTGCATTTCTCTTTGTGCCATGCTGCAAGACATTCTTCAGAATCTCAGAAGCACTGGTAATTCTTATGCTTAATAGAACATACAGCCTTAAATCTAGGTGATTTAACTTCAGGCAGGCAATTTCCATATTAAATGTGCAATAAGTTCAAAATATGTATATGGGTTAGTATATTGGTTGGGTAGAAGTTCTGCTGAAATTATATATCCAGAATGATTTTGTATGGAAGTAGAAAGAAACAGGTGAAAGTATCAAAGTGTGTCTTTTTCTGTTGGGTGCTACATAAGCATGCATGGATGAATATCTTTCAGGATAGCTAATAAACAGTATGACTTTGCAGGACCAAGTTGAATAAAAGCATCGGTTTGGTTTGCTCCCTGCTAACTGCAGCTGGTTCCTCAAGTGGCACTAAGTTAAGCACTACAGCTAAAAATCAAACCCTGGCGGCAAGTTATGAATAAAGAACTTAAACCTCTTACAGAGCGTTACTCAGTGCTGGTCACTCGGGACTCTGTTTCTGACGAGCCCCTTCAGAGCATGAACAGTTTCTGTGGAACTCATGATATACTTTAACATTGTCTTTGAAAAATCACTTCAGAGATAATGTGCTATTTTGATCTCTGTTTAGTTGTGGAGTCTGAGAACTTCATGGACTTCACTGCATGCCCATGGCAGAGCTTCTGAGTTGAAATCCTGGGTCCTACAGAAGCCAGTTGTTTACCCTGAACACAGGTGAATACAGCATCTTGCAGTTTGACTCCCCTCTATTAACACTGTATGGGGCTGCACAGTAACTTCCCTGAGCGTCAGCAGAAAGGAGACCAAAACGCTTTTTTGCTGAACTTTTGGACCAATTTGACCGACCTAACTTGACCCAGAAATGGAGAAAACCCCTGCTTCTTTGATCTCTGCTATCTAAGTGGAGTTATTAATGCATTTTATCTTCCTCACTGTTTAAAAAGGTGGAAAGAAGTAAGAAGCTAGGATTTTAAATTTTTTTCTTTTTTTAATGTCCAAATATTTTTAAATCTCCAGTGGGGAGAATCAGGAAGTGTGAAGAAGTACATTGCTAACAATGGGCTATTATGAGTGGAGCATTAAAATGGTGTGAGGCAATATTGCATTTGTGAATCAAAATTTCAATTTCTTAAAGAAAATTGCAGCTGGTCTAAAACAATCTGTCCAGAGTTGGGTTAAGTATCCAAAAACATTTCTGAAGAGAGAAGAATACTAGTGTGTTTGACTCTGTACATTTTCCACACATTTTTAATTCTTCCAGTCTTTTGAATTTGGGTGCTTGACTCTACAGCCTTAAGACAGTCTTTTAATTTAGGTGTATAGTAAGTTTTAATTCTTTATTAAGAACAAAAGTCTTATAAATTGGATAAAAAGTTTCAGAAAGTCTGGACAGATGGTAACTTGCCTGTGCTAAACTTTATGTAAACAAACATACCGTCCATTTTTCCGGTCTGAACTGTGGGTGTTTTTAAGCACCTACTTCAGGAGAGGCTTTGCTGAGGTTGCACAGATCCCACAGTATCACTAAGTCCAACGAAAACAGTTCAGGATGAATGAGCCAGTCATTGACATGATGGGCTTTTAAAGCTATCCACACAGATTCTAACCACATTAGGGACTAGAAACCACCAGCACATCCACCTGTGGAGTTCATTAAACACCCAGATGTTGTTCCAGAAAAAGAAGTACTTCCTCTAGCCTGGCATCTAAGTCCTGCAGGTCTTTATCAGAGGAGGGGTGTTAATGTAACAGAGTTGGATGGCTGCTGTCCTGCCATGACAATGCAGCCACCTCATGCCGCTTTGATTTTTGCCATAAAATAAGCATTAGTGCATTAAGTTCATATCAGAGTTCTGCACATAAACATGGCTGTATATATAGTAATACAGAGTGTATATAACACAGAGCGATTAGACATCAGCTGGATTCGTGCACACATTTCATTCCACATTTCACACAATCACAGAATTTGTATGGTAAATCATGTGTAAATTATTCAGTCTTATCCATTCTGGAAAATGGGAAATTGGCTCCATTCCCCATGGGAGGAGATTATGTTCAGATGATTCAAAAGTGCACTGTGAATAGGCAAAAGAGGTAACTGAACATCAGTCACCAGCTGAGAAATGTCCATAATTTTATTTATTTTCTAGATGATCCAATATTCGTATGTGTAGTTGTATTTACGGTTTCCTTTGAACTTTTCAAAAATATTTGAAAAATGGTACTTGAATGCATTAGTTTCCATCTTTAAACATCGGTATTAACTTGTTTCTGTATAGATAAAACATGCTTTTTGGGGAAACTACACTTTTTTCTTTCATTTTTTCTGAATACTGGTATTTGTTTCTCCTTTTTGCTCCCAACATAAGCTTTTTATTGTCCCTGTTAAGTCTCTATATGTCCCTGTTTTTTTCTGCATGTTTCAACATCCCAGATCGAGTACACATGTCAATAACTGTTAATAATCAGCATATGATGCCAGCTCTGATATTTCCAAGGATGGTTTTTACAGCAGACATTTCAGCAGGCTCTTCTGTCCTCAGACACATCATGTCTGAGATAGGTAGAGCCAGGGCTGTGTGAACACACACTCTTATTTCAGATATATGGTTAAATAGGTGTGAAAAGGTGCATGAATCAAAGGTTTTCTTTAATTAATACTTTGCTACTTTTAGGGGCTGAGCAGATAAATGGGGTGCTCATGTTTGTGCCGTTATCCCTAGAGGGAGTGTCCATACAGGTGGTCACTGTTTGGCCTTGCTAATACAGTGATGAATTGTTCCTGGATCACCTCTTCATAGCTCATAGAATTGCAAATACACTTCAGTGTTTATAAATGAACCCACTCTGTTAAAAAACTACTCAATGGACCCAAACCCAGGTAAGGTGTCTCAAACATGCGGCTCAAAGTCCCTCTCCCAACCTCTAGAACAAAGAAGCTTGAGTTACCTGTAGGGTGGGCATTCAGAATGTGGCACAATGGAACAAAGCTAGATAAGAATGACATTTATGTCTTCATGGCAGTTGCAACATCATACAGAGGTTCCTGAACTAATTCCATTACCAGAAGCCGTCGGGACCTGGGGCTCGTTAGGGTAGGAGCAGCATTGGCTCTCTGTGTCTGTTAGGCTTTGACTCCCAACTCAGGTCAGGCACATGTATGTGAAATTGTACTGCATGGTCTTGATACGTCCTCAGTCTCTCTGTGCCTCAGTTCTTCCCTGATTCACAGAGAAGCAGACTGAGAGGCTCTTGGATATAGAGGAAGTTAGTTCTTAGTATACTAAATGGAATTAGGCAGTTTGTTGTAAACAGAGGTTTAAAGTGTGTAACATCTCCAGCTGACTGAAATGTGAGTGGCAGAAGGGCAGATATTAGCAGGCATTTGGGCAGTTCTGTGCCTTGAATTACTTCTGTGGTACATTTCAGTTCTGCAGCGACTGAAGAGCACAGTGCTGGGATATGCTCCTGCTGATGTGGCACCAGAATTTCCAAGTTCGTCAAGGAGAAGGTATTCCTGTTACCTCCGCCTCCTTTTGTGCGCTGGAGCCCTACAGACGTGGCAGCTTCCTGAGCCGCTTCCCAATTATATGGTATGCATGTTGTACGTCCCCTGTGACCATCAGGACAAGAAGAGAGTCAACAATTCCAAATTAAGAGCCACAGAGTACAAAAAAACTGAAACAAAACCAAAAAAATCCACACCCACCCGAAAAGTGAGAAGTCAGGAAGAAAAACAAAGACTTTATTTTCTTATTTTTCTTTGCACTGAGAGGTTTTGTAGCAGCACAGCCTGATACACTGAGACTGGAACTGCTAGATCTCAGGATCTGAGTTTTGTTTACTGCAGTTCCTCAGTAACATTAAAAAAATGCTGCTATGATTTGACTAAAGCGTACAAGATCGAGACATTTTGCAGGGGAGATTTTCAGTCTTTTTTGCCTAGTCTTTCTGAAAGGGCAGAAGCTGGGAGGCAAGATGACTCACTCCGTGGGACTTTTAATTTTAAAGTGTCTAGAGCTGCTGTGAGTGAGGCCAGGCTGTGGAACACCCGGAGATTTGCAGGGTTTTATTACCCCTTTCCACGTCACCCTGCAGTTCTCAAATCCCTGGAAGAAATATTCAAGCAGAGCAGGGGGGAAGGGAATCCTTTGCTTTTTGACCTGCAAGTTTTCTTGTTAAAACATTTGCATCTTTAACCCACAAGCATAAATTTTGCCAACATTCCTTCCCAGGGTATTTGTGCATCCAAAAGGTTTGTTTGGAGCACCAGAGAATTTAACATTTTCCTTCTCACCATGTAAAAGGACATTTTGCCCTCTCCTCTGTGCCTGTTCTTTACTGTTGTGAGTTAGAAATTGCCCTATCACTTCTGAAGCTCTCCATTCTTAAATGCAAAAATACTTGGTTGTGAAAAGCAGTGCTAGGGAGGTACCAATATTTCTGAAAAATCACCGTGAAATAACGTCGAGGGGGAGGACACTTCTCAATTCAATACCTTGAAAAGGATGCAGCTTGTCACCGAGCTAATGAAGTAAATAGCAAGCAATTTGCAGCTAAGCATAAAGATGCTTGCATTTCTGTTCAGAAAGCACATGGAGCCTGAGCTACATTCTCCGTGGCAGCACTCGGAAGAGCAGTTTTAATGAATGGCAAATGTCTGAACTTCCCTGCTCTCCCCATCCACGTAAAAAACTTTCCCTGCTCCTTGCCATAACATAAACCCCGTATGCTGTGTTATTTTTTTAACTCAATCTGGGCTGCTTCACAGATCTGTGCAACAAAAGAGTGAAAAAATAATCTGTAGAACACATGGAGGACAGAGGCAGGGCTTCAAAAAGTCTGTGCACAGTAAGATAAAAAGAATCTTGTGCGGAATCTCTGCTAGGAGAAGCTGGCTTGTTTCACTTCATGACGTGTCAGGAAGATACAAATGACAGACCATATCCAGGCTGAGCACAAAGCCTGGGCAAAATCTAGGAATAGCCTTTGTTAAACTGCCCCCTGGATCTTGAGGAGGAGGTGCACCAGGGCTCAAGATCATGTAAACTAAGGAGGAATCTACCATTTATGTATAGAAGTGCCTTAAATTACTGAGATTTTAGAAAATATAAGATCACCAATGGAAAATGAGAGAACAATATAGTAAAATAAATTTTTAACTACTATTTTCTTAAATTAAATGAATGCTGAAGAGTTTTCTGCTTTTTGAAAGTTTAGTAAATGCCATTTTAAATCCTTGAAAAGTTTTTAATATTGCTTTTTGTTTGTGATAGTTTTGGTGATCAGCGTTTTTACGAAAAACACCTATTTTACTTAAAAAAGAAAGGGTTTTAATATTTTCTTTTCTAAATTGCTCTTTTTTACAAAAACCTTTTAGTATAGAGTATGATACGGGGGGAGGGGGCTGATAAACATTATTTTTTAGAATTTTTAAGCAAAAACATTGCTGAAATATTTACAAATAACCAACATTACAGTAAAACTGATTAATCATCAGGGAAATTTTCTGATTTGAGAGAACTTACTAAACAAAAGAAGTTTACGTGAACAGTTTTGAAAAACTCTTTCCAACAGTAGCAAGTACCACTTCACAGAGTCAGGTGCACTGATGAGGATCTCTGGAAGTCAGTTAATTCAGTTTCCTGCTTGAACCAGCAGAGCTGCCAATGCTGTATCAGGTCAGCTATGAGTGAAAAGGTAACTCATATCTGGGGGCTGTTACTTTTTTGTCTCTGGGATGAGATTTCTCATTAGGTCTTTCCCAAAGAAAGGGAAAATGAATAGAGGGTGAAGATGTTAAGAAGAATTTTGCAAGGACATCTGCCAAAAATAAATCTGCATGAAATAAATGACTCTCCCTCTACATCTAGTCTACATTACGTCACTGCACTTAAATCTTGCAGTTTTGCAGGGGGGGGGCGGGGAACCCTGTTCATGAGAAATCACTGAAGGAAGAGTTCATAATGGATGAAGAAAAAAGTATTTGGAGAAAAGGTTTAAAAATTAGGTTTGGATAAGAAATCTTGCAGTGGGACAGTCTTAGCAAATGTCATCAATATGGTAGCCCATAAAGTGTCTTTCACTGTAAATGTTTGATTCAGGGCACTTTTTTATTGTCAGAAAAGCTCTAAGTTCTCTAGAGTTCTGCTCAGCCCAGGATTCTCAGGGCATGTTTAAACAGGACATGAAAATATTTAAATGTGACACCACAGTGGGGGCAGGGGCTGAAAGCCATTATCATTAGGACTCAGAATGAACCTGATAACCTGGAAAAAGGGAGCAAAACAGTGGAGTTCAATAAAAACAAACACTAGCAAAATAAGCTTAGGAAGAAAAGCAAACAGATACATAAATATACAATGAATAGTTAACCTAGGTAGATGATAATACCCCAGAGAAGGATCTGGAGAATACAAAGAGGTTAAACTGAGTGAGTCAATGGCACAGCCTCTTTGCAGCTTTGCCTGTGTCATTCAGAACTATATCAATAAAAACCTTCTGTGTAAGCAGTTACATAACATTCCTCCACACTCATGATGTCTCAGCTTTTTTCACTCTTGAGATGCATGGGGGAAAAACTGGAGAGTCCAAGAGTGAGGACAAGCAAAGGGGCAAGAAGTTGTTCAATAAGGTAGAGAAGAGGTTTATCAAATTAGTTTTGAGGAAATGAAAATTGAATAGACATATAATCTGTGTTCTTTCAGCATATGAAACGTTGCTCACACTTCATTTGGGGCAGAGCATACAATTTTTCGTTCTTCAGAAGACAAAAGACTTGGATTATCTATTAGAGAAAAACTTTCTACTAATGGTAGTTACCAGCTGCCATTTTTGAGACAGAAATCATTTCCTCAGAAGTTTTAAAAAGATATTAAATACGAGTCAGCATTCATTTAGAAATATTTGCCCTTGATTAGAAATAAAGAGATAGATTAGGCTGACTTCTTGATTTCTCAACCCTACATTTGTGTTATATTCAATAGATTAAGTTTCTTATATTTTAAATAGGCTTCCTGTTAAAAGACTGATTTCAATGTCTGCCCAAAGAGCCCAGCTTTGCACAACCTTGGCAGGAGCTGGGAACTTTTCATGACAATAGTCATGCTGGTTATCAAGGTCTGAAGAATCTGTCAAAGAAGAGTGAATCTCAGAACCACCTTTCCCAAGTTATTTGATACCTTTTCACATCAAAGGGTATGGTATGGATTTTCTGAAGTGAAGCTTCTGATTTTGCCTCAAAGTTGTCTGAAATTTTTCTGCCAAGTGTCGCTTCAGATGTGCACAAAATTCCTACATCCCCCTTTATGTCTGGGCCATGCTGGCTATGACCACAGTGGTAGAATTAAACAGGGAGTCTCCTTGGGCACTAGAAATGGTCTGTGCTCTCAGAATGGTCCCTGGGCTGCTTTTGGCCCATGCCAGTTCATTGTCTGCCAGACAGTTGTATAGTATTCCAGGTATCAGCCCCAAAATCTTCCTTGTGGGGAACACAGTGCTCATAAAAGGTTTTCTGTCCCAGAACCAGTACCTGACAGCTCACCTCTGTGTACAGAATCCTTCTAGGCATGTTTGGTGTTCTGGTATAGGCAAACTTTGTCTTCATTATGAATCCAAAAGTGAATCCTCATTTATATTTCTGAGGGAAAAGAGAACATTTTCACTTCATAGATGTTGAGATATTGTAAGAGACAGTAAAATATAGGCTCAAAGTCTTATAAGTCAAATATAAGAAAGAGTATCTTTTACCAGGATTAAGGAATTTCAAAACCAGTTCCTCAGGAGAGATCTGTGCCTATCACCTAGATTTCATTTTAAATCCAGATTAGTGCTAGCAGTTGCAGAGCGAGACAATGTTCTTTTCTTCTTACAGATTAAAATTTATGATGTTCTCTGTGCCATTTTAGATACTCTCATGGCAGAGGAAAACAAGTGATTATAATGTTGCTTTTATTAGTAAATGTTTTATTTAACAAAGAACTGTCATGGATCTCACCTGTCTAATATAACTCATTAAGTGATGAAACAGAAGGGATAAATCAAAATTGCTTTTGTTACAATTACTTTTGTTGTCCTGCTGAGAGTTATTGGTTTTTGACTTGCACTTGGTTAGTGTGCTGAATACTGAAATAGGTTCTTTCTCAGTACCTCATACCAGACAAATCCACCTGTTCTATAGCAAGTCTTAAAATTAAGGAAAAATTGGGTTGCAAAATTTCTTCGCTCAGTCTAATTCTGGCAAACACTTTGAAAGTTTTCTAGAGACAGCTTTCACAAGTATTCCCCTTGTCCGAGCTTATCAGGAGGGTCTGGACTTACTTATACATAAAATAATATAATGCAAGAATTTAAAATTGAGAAGGCTGATTCTCAAAAAGTGCTTGGTGTTGGAGATCATATAGTCTACTACTGATTAAAGTATCTCTGAAACACAAAGCAATTAGCCTCAGGGTAATTATGTATCTTGAGGAGTGGGCCAGTGTGAACTTCATGAAGTTCAACAAGGCCAGGTCAAGGTGCTGCACCTGGGTTGGGGCAACCCCGGTATCAACACAGGCTGGGGAATGAAGGGGTTCAGAGCAGCCCAGCCCAGAAGGACTTGCAGGTGCTGGTGGAGGAGAAGCTGGACACGACCCAGCCATGCACTCACAGCCCAGAAAGCCAAACGTGTCCTGGGCTGCATCCAAAGCAGTGTGGCCAGCAGGGCAGGGGAGGGGATTCTGCCCCTCTGCCCTGCTCTGGTGAGAGAGACCCCAGCTGGAACACTGCATCCAGCTCTGGGGTGCCAGCACAGGAGGGCCATGGGCCTGTCGGAGCATATCCAGAGGAGGCAAACAAATATGATTAGAGGGATGTAGCTCCTCTCCTATAAGGAAAAGCTGAGAGAGTTGGGATTGTTCATCCTGGAGAAGAGAAGGCTCTGGAATGACCTTATTGTGGCTTTCCAGTACTTAAATGAGGTTTGAAAGATGGAGACAGACTTTTTAGCAGGGCCTGCAGTGATAGGAAAAGGAATAATGATTGTAAAGTAAAAGAAGGTATATTCAGATTAGATGGAAAAAAGAAACTTTTTATGATGAGAGTGAAGAAACACTAGAACAGGTTTCCCAGAGGAGTGGTGGATGCCCCATCCCTGGGAACATTCAAGGTCAGGTTGGATGGGGGTCTGAGAAACCCGATCTAGGCTGAAGGTGTTCCTGCTCACTGCAGAAAATCCATGGGGTTTTTGGCAGCCAGTGAATTTCTGCTGGTGCAGAAGATGCCAGCACCTAAACCCCAGACTTCTTGAGGCAGTCCAGGACTGATAAAAGGGTATCTTCTTCACAAGATGTAACAATACCTCTTCTTCCCTTGTCATGGATGGAAGGGCTGGAAGACACAACTATGGGGGTGGACATTTTGATGTGGACAACAGTGTTAGGGGAAGAAAGAATGTCTAAGTTGAGAAATGGTGGGATTCCCTTAAAAGATACAGAATAAATGCATCCTGAGTTTTATCCTCAGAAAAGGTAGGGCTGGTGAGGTGCTTAAGGAGGAGGAAGTGGTTTGCTTTCAAAGACAGAAGTTCTTAGCATTAATAGATTATTTTGTTCAAAAGGGAACCGAGTAGTTTACTTGGCAGCCTCACGTGGGCATCAAACACACGACTGCAGAGGGGACTGCTGTTTTGCTCTCCAGCTTAGCAAATGCAGCATGACTCTTGTGTCATCCCCTAGGTGTATCAGAGGATGTTTTGACCCTACAAGGTCAAGGTCACCTTACAAGGTGATTTCCCTCTGCAGATCATAGAAATTTTTGATTCTGTGGCTGAGCATCGTTGTCTCCATTTCACATGGGGGAAACTGAGGCATTAAGAGGCAAAATGATTTGCTTTAGATGGCTCAACAGACTGTTGCTGTCTGTTGACAGACAGCAGCATGAAAATGATTTTGTGGTGGGGAGATTTAGGTGTGTAGAGTTAATGTTTTTCAGTTTATTCAACTTCATGGTATTTACATAAATATCAATAGATTCTCTAGAATCTGCTTTCAACTCTTTCCGTACAGGAAGTATTTTTCTTTCACTTTATATCAGAAAGTTTCCTGGAGATTGAAGAGAGAAAGCAACAGGCATTTTAGTTCTCCAGCTCATCACACATTTATAAAACCAGAGTGAAATCTGTTTTCTGTTAGAAGAGAGGGGAGGGCAGAGTTTTTTCTTTCTTTCTTCCTTTTTTTTTTTTTTTTTTTTTTTTTTTTTTTTTTTTTTTTTAACTACAAATTACTTCTTCNTTTTGTTAACAGACCCAAAAGTTGTCTGGAAACTGGGCCAAAACAATAGCATAAAAAGAATGCATCTGGAAGTCATTAGGGAAGCTTGGAGTGGGAGGTGATTAAAGCAGGATGGAATTTCTACTTTTTTTTCTCTCATTACAGTTTCTCAGCCAATCAAACACAGCACAACTTTAGAGCCAATCAAACCCCAATACTTTTTAATTCTTATGAATATGCAACCAAGAAAACTTTCGCCCCATTTCCCTCCTGAAGGCAATTCCAATAAACCCTTCTGCAATACCTCTGAGCACAGTTCCCTGCACTATTTAGGAGAGTTCAAATCCCTTTACTTTTGCTCTGCCTAATATTTCCCTCATAGTTTTCACTGGAAAATTCTAACTGCTTTCTTACATTAAAAACAACTGCTAGAATATTATACTTGCATTGTAAAATACAGGGCTATAATTTGGCATTAAACCCAAATCCCTGTAGAGAATTAGAAGAATCAAGTTATGAATGAAGATCAATCTTCTGTTGCTCTTCTTCCACTGACAGATCTGTTTGCCTGTGGATAGCCATTTTCCTCCTGCAGACATCAGCACTGTGGGCCAGGCTGTTACAGCCTCCTTCCAACAGCTCCTGCCAATTTATGCCTTGAATGCAGCGATTACAGCCAGCTAAATAATGCCAGGGTCCTCCTTTCCTAACTAGCTGCAAACCCCTCATAGGACCTCCTTCTGCTTAGCATATCTGGTGATGAAAAAGCTGAAGACTTCATCCTTTACTATTCTGTTTAAGTCCATTTTTTTTGCCCTTTCATCTTTAACTGTCTCTAGCAGGGAATCTAATGTACTGTAAGGTTAGAATCAGCTACAGTCAAAAATATGAGAACCTACTTTTCTCAACCAGTTTTAAAGACAAGTGATATCATACAGAAACATCAATTGATCCCATTTCATCATCACAAACAGAGAGACAGTAGCTGAATTGATAGAAACTGTTACTGGTACCTGATAAGACCATGAAGAAAACATCTCTCGATTCGTATTTTCATACACAGTGTTTGTACCACGTTCTACTGATGGAGGGGCTATGCTTCTGAGCCCGTGGTGCTCCACTTTGTTGGTAAAAAGAGAGGTGATGTTGTGTTCAGTGTTCTTGAATCTAAAAGATGGAAATCACTGAAAAACTGGAATGACCAGTACGTTAACTGGTGTCAGTAATGGCTGTGCTCAGCAACTGGAGCGTCCTGTGGACTTGGTCAGACATTCAGCCCCTCATTCTGCAAGTGTCTGTGGTCAGACAAGTATTTAGCAGAGCACAAAGGTATTGTGAGGTCCTTTTTTAACACTTGGATGAGGCTTACACAAACTGAAGTGTTGCACATGTGGATATAAACATATTACAGCTATGAGAGTGCTATACCACTAAGACACATGCTGCCTGAAATGATTCCAGAATGTTAATAATGAATAAATAAATACAGGTCGAGTTCTGCATTGTAATCTATCTGTTAGTCCATAGCATAGTTTTATGCTTCTTATGGAGTAATTAATTTTCCTGCACCCTACAACACTGTAAAATGATATACTAGAAAATAGGAGATCATATGAAGATGTCCATTCCTGCCATTTCACCTAGCAGGAGCCCTATAGAGTGAAGAAGCACAGGAGGTTGTGGCCACCAGCCAAGCCACCAGCCTGTGCTTTGCCCTGTGCCTGCAGCAACACAGAGGTGTTGCCCGAGCACAGGTGACCATTGTCCATGGCTCCTTGTGCTTTTCCCCCTCTGTCTCCTCGAGGAGTATGGGGAAATCATATATGGGGATTTTGCCTGGCATTTCTGTTAGAGCAACAAATAGATTTTCAGCCTCCTACTGCCTTAGCAAGTCACTAAAATGTTACTAACAAGAATTCGCCTGTGTATTATTTTGGCCTTGAGATCTCCACATATAAATGTATATTATTAGCCTAAGATCAGTGCTCTCCACTTTACAATCCCCAACTACTTTTATTATTTGAACTTTGGAGCTGCTTATGTCTCATTTCCTTCTCCTAGTATTTCTTGTCTTCTCATTTTCTTTTCTGTTTGGCAGTTCTCAATTTTATCCAACAATAGTGGTGGTACCAGGGGGTCAGCTGTCAAACTCTTGTTTCCTTCTGTGAGCAGCATTAAAAATTGTCTGGGGCTGAAAAGGTTTTTCTTGAAGCCAGGTTCAGATACAGCAGAAAAATAAACACAGCTTGCAATAGCAGTGGGGAAAGGGTATGTAAGAGCCTGTTTCTGTTAAATTTCTCCTAGTTTTCTAACAAAGAGTAAAACAGGTGAAGGAATCCAAATGGGAAGAGATGTGAAAGGTACAACAGTGTGAGAAGCCTGAAAACACAGGGAAGAAAACACTGGCCACATGGGACCAACTCTAGATGTCTTTCTGCATGGCAGAGTGTTGGACTCCTCTTTCCCATGAGCAGCTCCTCTGAAATCAGTAAAGTTACTTAGGTGAGTAGAGCATGGGAACTGGTGAAGGTAGTAAGCCTCCCAAGACAAAGAGAATCGCAGGTAAACAGACATTAATGATCATTATTCTGATCAGAGTAGTTTTCCAAAGAATGATTAGGAATACCTGTTTTCAGTTATTTGGTAAAATCTCTAAGAGCAGCAGTCATTAGCAGCACTTAAATTATAATGGATGAAAATTCTAGGTTTTCCAGACATTGTTATAAGAGATCTAAAGCCTGAGGTGGGTGTGGGGGTGTCAGATGTTAGACGAAAACCATAAACCTCTCCCATTCTGCTGCTCTGTAACTTTAAAGATTTTATTTATTCCAACTTTCTTTTCTAGTTCTTCTCATATAACATCCATGTTATTACCTACAGAGGTGAAATTCCCTGTGAAATTCATGCGTTTCTGTTAGCATACCCAAAGGAGGCAGAGAAAACATGTAATTAATGTAAATGATAGCTCCATGAAGCTTATTAGCATAGTGCTCATTTGTTCCCCCTTTCTCCATGCTTTGACCTTTCCCAAAGGGAATAGAATATATTCTGAGGAAATAAAAAACATCTTTAAAACAGCTTCATGTGAATTGCCTTGATGGTATCATCCTGACCTTTGTAATCAGGTACTGTGGATCAAGTAAGCAAATGATTACACATTTTCCTACATTTGAGCAGAGTTACCCACTTCCCCAGGGACAGACATGGAAACCACAAGAAAAAATGGCCATTTGCCAATACAACCAGCAGTTCTGTCACCAGTTCAGACATTAATTATGCTAGATTACCGATTTCATCACAGAGGTGAGATTTGCATGTCAGGAAAGAAGCACAGTGGATGTGGGGACTGCTTTTCCAGTCCTGAAGAATCAGGGGGTTTCATGCCTTCAAAGTGTGCAGAACAAAAATGGGAGGGAGAAACAGAAAAAGATGATGCAGGAATAGATGTGCAATCCAAAATAATTCTGTGGAGCTGGACATTTAGCTGTGATGTGGGAAGCAAAGACCCAAATTCTTGCCCAAGGTCAAAACAAAGACTTGGGTATTGGAACCCATCACCCCAATTTCTTCTTTTTCTCTGTTCAATCGTTCCTTTTTGGAAGGAAATGGGAGCTCAGGGAATCAGCCAGTGATCAGCCCTTAATCTTCCCTCCTGTCATAAGATACAGGAAATAAGGAAATAAGGGAAAAGAAAATCAAGATGTTGAGACAAAGTGATAGAAATTTTCTCTACTGTGCATGTTTCTGTTACAAATACAGCCCTACACTTCTAAGAAAAAATATTCTTACAGAAAGATATTGGGAGAAATTCTAAGAGTATGGGAAGGTGTTTGATGCACAGAAGAGCATATTTCATCCTAGATACTGGTAAGAGACTGTATGGATAAAAAAGAAGTTATGCAAAAAAGTAACCTTTATCCTGTAAAGAAGGTGAAAGAAAGTAGAACAAAAATGAATACTTAGTTTTCCATTTCCTGAATGAACAGGGGGAATAAAGAAACCCTGAGAAGTTTCTGAAGAATCTGTGAGTAAAAGTACTTTATTTAAAACTGCAAGAGAGAGATCTGGGGAAATCATGATGTCACAGGGTTTTGAATTTGAACCTCTAAGATGACCTGAAAGTACTGAGAGGAGTGAGGTGGATGGGGAAAGAGAAAATGAGTTAGATCCTAAAAAGCTGGTGAAATGTCCTCCAACTATACAAATGAGAGATGGCGGCAGGAAAGAAGAAATGGGCCAGTAAGCAGTGAGAAAGAGGTGAAAGATGAAAGGCAGAGAATTACTTGCAAATCAGTATCTAGGTAAGTACTTTGCTCCACTTTCCATTAAGAAGGTTATGCTTTTATTTGCTGAGAATTCATAAAAATTTCATGGTGACAATAAAACTTTAAAAAACCCCAACAAATGAATACAATCCAGATTATTCACACTGTTCAATCTTCTGGGCCTCTCTTCTCACAGCACCTAGTCTCATATTGAACCTTCCCAGATCTGTAGAGACTATCCTGTAACTGATTGCTGGCAATATTTTATTGGAATTGAACATAATCCAGCACTTTGTAAGGAAGAAATATTCATAGACCATCTTAAGGACTTTGGAAAAAGAGTTAGAAGTACACTTGATGAACTATAACCTGGATTTGGCCGGAGTCTGTTAACAAAGTTTTGAGACTTTTCCTTCTGAAATCAGCCATTTGACATAAAGGAGGCATAGATACAGAAAGCACAACAGAAGCCTTATCCTTTCACATAACCCTTTCACAGCCCTGAAGGTGTTCAATTGTTTAAAACAAAACACATCCCCAGATCCTGGTTTAAAATGTGAACTTCAGCACCCTGTGTGTGGGCAACACTGATGAACAGGTATAAGAAGAGGCTGTGTCTCTAACAATTTGTTTTCCCTGTGGCAATATTCTCCCTTTGATGGTAGTCCTTAATGTAATTTCAAGCAATATCTTTCTGTCTTGAAAATAAAAGCACTCTGCTCTTTTTGGAGAGGACCTGCTGTTGTTCTCACCACCCCATATATATACACAGGACCCCTTGGATAAGTCTTGGTGGCCAAAACGAAAGGGATGCCCCGTTTAGAGCATTGCAAATAAGCATTGTAGTGTGCTGATTTTGGCCCACTCATTTCCCATTCCACCCTAACATTTGTAAATTAAGCTCCTATTTTCAGATTTCCAGAGACTGTCCCAAAGTTTGATTCCTTTAATTATGGCTTGAAGTAGAGGGTAATGCATTCCAAGAAACCAGTAATTACCTGCAACATGTTATTACAGAGAGACTTGTGGAGATGTGCAGCTTTTGTGAAACTCCGTGCGACACAACAAGAAGAAACTGCTGAAGATGGCTCCAACTAGACTGCAAATAAAAAGTCTCAGAATATGAGTCTTCTTTCAGTACCATAGCTGGAATAATAGAATTAAAGTGCAGATAGAGCTGCCATTTTAAAGTCTCACAAGGTGAATAAGGAGGGATTTTCATCAATGAAAGGCAGATGAGGAATTAAATTTATTTATTTTTAAGGCTATTACATATATACTTGTCAGCTATATTGCTTTTGACATAGGGAAAGATATTTTCAGCAGTCAAAAAAGCATGAAAATTCAATAGGAAATACTTCCCTTAGCAGGGTCGTGTGCGGTGATTGTTCTACAGATGTTCCTGAAATAGAAATCTGTTACACTGTAATTTATGTTTTGGCAACTGGGCTCACTGAACCTGATGATCCCTTCCTATGCTCTGTTTTCCTATATAAACTCAGCACATTTTCTGATTTGGAAGTCCCAGAGTAGAGTGTGTTTCTCTAAAGGTAGGTGTCAACAAAGGAATTTGTGCCTGAACTAGGCCTGCAGCTGTAATAGGAGATCTAGACAGTCATCTGGGGCTGGTATTTTGACATTTCACTGCAGCATGATATCAGTACATCATCAGTCAGAATCAGAGTATGAGCTGTGACAGGACTACATCTGCAGTGGCTTCAGAAATGTCTACACATTGGCAAAGCTGTAAAGTGAATGTCATAGCTGGCAAAAAATAAAATAGAACTCAGTGTTTATCCCAGAACATCAGAGAAGGAATATAGGGCTCCTTAAGCAAAAATTGTAGACACAGGGAGAGGAAGAGAGGCACACCAACAGGTTGCCACATTAGCTGAGATGGTTCTATCTTTTTTTCATCTTTTTAGGGAACTGTCTTCTTTTGCAGAGTAAAAGTAAATATTATTATATTTCCAAAGTACAATTCATTTTCAATATTGGCCTAATTAGGCCTAACTCCATATTTAAGACTAGGTTTATAATTCAACAGAAGTGTCAAGAAAGGAATTTTGTTTAGGAACTACTTCCTAAGGGCACCCACTTGCAACAGACGTGTTACAGATCTGTATTGGTAGAAGTGATCTTTGCTCTTTGCAAGTGCTCGAAGACATTTAGGCTTTGGATATCACACCTTCTCTCATCCCCATGGGCAGATGGGTGTGCTGGTCTTGTGGAGCACATTTAAAGAACATTAATCTTGGCACATGGCTGGGAATTCTCTGTTGCTGGCAAAACCGCCTCATTAACTCACTTTAAAGAGAAATATGGACACTGTTGGATCTTGCTGATCCAACAGCATTCATGAGTTTTGAATTTGATTGTGAGCACCCCGCTGTGTGGATTTTCTGCCTTGCTTTGTCAGACTGCAGTGAAGAGCAGTGGAAACACAGCTGTGCATCTACCATACTTGAGTGCTGCAAAGGAGAGGAGATTTGTGGCTCTGTGCCAGTAACAATGGAAACATGGCACACATGAAATATCTTCGATGGCAAACCCAAAGGTGAAACACATGCAGTTCCCTAGAGAATTATGTACTTTGTCTAGTTCCCTAAATGTCCTTACAGAGCATTGTCCCAGACACCAAGCAAGTGCTGTACACTAAATAGTATGAACTCAGAAAAGCAAGAACAGGAACATAATCAACCAGTGGGAGAGTATTTTCAAAATACAGGTTATCTATTTTTGACCTAAAAGTTCTGATCATTGAGAGAGGCTCATGAGAAAGTTTACAAAAATCTCTTTGAAAGATGAGACTGGGAAATGGAGCCTGTGAGGATTTTGTCTGTCATATTCAAGGACTGTCGTAGAGATACTGACTTTGTAGCACATTACAATTTTTCTTATCCTTCACATATATTTAACTCCTCATTGATACACAGTTACCTGTTCTTTTCCTCTCAGTGTTCCATACATGTAGGTAAAAGACTCCTATTTCATCTCATGGTAACATCCTCTTTTTCCATAGGTAGCATTTATCCTTTTATCCTCAAATTTTCTAGTTGATTAAATTCACATTTCCCAGCCTGTATTTGCCATGGATATGCTAATACAAGATATTATCTCTTCTATAAACCTTACCTCATAGATGACTGCATAACAATACTTCTAGATCTAAGGAATCACAAAGCTGTCGGCCTCATTTGAAATTTGGAAGTAGAAACACTGGAAAAACCAAGAAAAAAAGATTATCAGGGATACTCTGAATTCTCTCCATCCCAGCTGATAATCATGAGATTTTTCAGAAACATTCATATCTCAGGCAAGACCACCTGTAATCCCTTAAGCGACCAACAGCTGTGCAGCTATGAATACTATGAAAACTTTGCAAAGATTTAAACTTTATTCTGAAGCTTGTTTAATATTAATATTATTTAGGCTCATTATTTCATGCCCCATTAATGGTCACACTTTGCAAGAATAAAAAAATGGCTGATATTTTTATGTCGATTAAGCAGCACAATTCTTCATTCACCAGTTTAAATTTAAAATTGGCCCAAGAAAAAGGGAGTGAACTCATCTACAGTATCTTGTTTTTTACCAGTTGGAATAAAGAGTAGTTGAATAATGGTACATGTCAGTCAGGTGAGATGGAGCCCTTTCCTGCCATGCTCTTATCCTCTGGGGTCATGGGGTGTGTCCAGGTGGCACTAGGAAACCTGGTGTCTGCCTTTAATTCTGTTGTGAAATACAAGTAGGTATTTTGGCACCCTGAAAGGTAGGCTTTTCCTGTCCCTTGCAGGGGTTCAGCATGCTTTTCCAGCTTGTGCAGTGAGACTGACAGTACCCTGATTCTGTCTTGGGGAAGGGGCATTGCATCTTTTCTGCACAAGGAAATTTTTGTCAAAATGATGCTATTCATCACTTAGTTTGGGAATGGTAATAACTGTGATATCTGTAAAATCTCCTGCCATTTCAGGGAAAGCAAACTTGAAGTTGAAAGTACTTTTCCTATGCTTACAAAATGAATTCCAATGCTGCCAAGAGATATATGATAAAACACAACTTGGTGATAAATTTAAGGCATTTTTTTGCTCTTAGAATGTTTGGTAAGCAGCTTCTTTTCTTTTCTCGTGCTCATTTCTCCTTCCTCAGACCCTGCAACTTCTGGTTTTAGTTATGCTTCTGTACTGCCAGCCTGAAAACCACCCAGCATCTGTCTCTGTCCTTTCCGCCTGAAAGTCACACTCGTTCTGTCCCCCTGTTTGTCTTTCATTTTTAAAGCAATGTTGCAAATATGCTTTCAGCATTGTTTTTAGTGAAATCTCCACAGAAAGCTGATGTGCCACTCAAGCCTCCATATTTAAACCTGGGGATTTTTTTCTTGGTTGCACTAAGTTGAAGAGAACGTGCTTCAGTTTTCTGAGGCTGAACATGTGCTGCTGGAGAAAGGTATTATCAACTCTTGTCTCCTTAACAGGAGAGAAGACAAAAAAAGGCATTTTAGCTAGACAGGATATGAAAGGGCCTACCCATAGCGTGGGATTTAATGAAATATTTGAAAGCTAGTGGAAAAGAATGTTGGGTCCATAAGTATGCCATTTACTCGTATTTTAAAATTTCGGCTATGTACGTGTTTTTTCAATAATTTTTCAGCCGAAGATGGAGCCACCATAACACATACAGATAGAGTTCAACTCATCTGACTTGAGATGTTTCAAAGTCAAATATGTACACATGAATTTAGCAGCTGAAAAGGAACTGTTTAAGTGAATGTGTCTGAGATGCCTGTCCACTAAAGGGAAGTATTTTTCTAGATTTTAGAAGCTGGGGTTGATGACCCCCTGTGATAGTTTTTATGGATGATTCATTCTTAGCACATATATGAAGAGAGTTCAATCTGACAGCTTTATAGCTGCGTTTAATCTGCCTCAACTCTAAACATGACCTGTCCCATGGTCCTTTCCATCAGTTTCTTCAGTGGTCCTTACTGCAAGATAGAGGATGCTTCTGTTACGCCTCTGCTTCCCGTCTGTTTATAAAAGAGAGATCTGTAGCTGTTGCTCCAAAATGCATTTATTGTACTAGAGGATATTGAACTTGATTGATCTGATGATTATAAACTTGATGATTTTTATCTTAAACTTATTAGCATATCATTTAAATTCGTGTTTTCAAGTGCCATGATTATTTAGAGGGTTAAATAACCAGCTGATCGCTGATGTTCAACTTCCCTATATGATTACATGAAGTGTTCTGTAATTGGGATTATGCCCTTTTGTGTGTGTGCCCAAAACATTGTCCTCTGCATCCTTAGTTACGAAAACACTGCTGTTACGCTACTTAATGATTTCTCTAAATGAAAGCTATTGATTTTTGGTTAATGAACCTTAGAGAGAAATGCGGTAACAAAAAATGCTAAAGATAGTTACCAGCAGACTCTGTTTAAAGTGACAATAATAACCTGAGGTTACATTATTTTTTATAATGACAGTTTGTAAAATCTTCACACGTTAAAATTCAGCTTGATTGAAATTAACATGTATACAGTTACCTGCAGCCTTTCTGAAAACAGAAGATTTTGTTCAATAATCTAAGGTGGAAATAATTTTTATTCCTATCTCTGGGAGTGGAGGAATGAGAACTTGCTTGCCAGCTTGCCACCTATGCATCATCTTAAATGTTCTAAATAATCAATCAAATTACATTGGAGAGAACATTTTATTGCCTGAATCATTCAGTCAAAATATTTCATTATTATGTTCCCATTGTATTATCATCACTTACAGTTAAATCCTGTACATGTTTCTATTCCACCTCACTACAGCCTTTTCTCTATTACTTTCTTACTTGTTGGTTTGGGGTTTTTTGTTTCTTTGTTTTTCTCTATTTTTTAATGGCTCTCGGATTTAAAATAGATTAATTTCCAGTGACTACTTTTCCTAAAGGTGCCAAAAACCTGTCTTGAATTCTTTGTTAACCTCTTGCTGCTGTAAAGCTCTTTCACATCTGCTGATATTAACACTCAGTGATTTTCTTCTACTGCTTCGGTCACAAGCTTTAAGTAAGTTCTTACAGAAAGAAGTAAGGGTAGTGTTGCAAAAAAGAAAAAAAATTCTACTGCTTCAAGGACACTAAATTTTTCCTGTAGAGTGACTGAATTGCACTCTAGTAGGAATTGTTGCCCTAGCTTAAAAGGTTGATTTAAATCCAGCTAAAATCAATGTTAAAAAATTAGCTTTTCCATGTTTCTATCAACTCAGTACCTAGAATAATCGATCCATGATATATGTAACTCAAGCCAGCAATGAAAATAATATTTTTAATTGTGTCTACCTTAGTTCCTCTGACATTTTAAATGTCAAGGAAGTACAATCTGTCCTACCCTAAATCCACAGAGAAATGCGTCTTCATTAGGTTTTTCTTTATCAAGTAACTATTTTTAAGAGCACTAACAACTGCAAATGAAATGAAGTTAAATTAAAGTGCTTTTATTTTCCTGGTCCCCTTCCCTGGTGGTAACTGCATCACTGCGTATGTCAAGCACAGGGTAAACCTGGAGACTAATAAAAAGTCAGACACTCAGCTGTAGGACAGACTGTGGATACCAGATGAGCAGAGAACAAAAAGAAATCTACAAAAATATGACCTTAACAGAAAGAAGTTGCAAGGAGCCTCACTCCTAGGTGGTAGGACTGTGACTGTGGAGCTCTGCACAAGCCATTTCGCCTTCTGAATGGGAGGCAAAATGAGATGATGCAGCTGGTATTTGGATTACGGATGAATGAGCAAGATGCTTATTCTTAGTGCTTTTTGCACAAAACTACTGCCAGAGACATTGTAAGAGGCAGGGTACAGTTCACCCTGGTTGCTTTTGAAAACTTCAGCACCCTTTTCTCTTCATGTGACTTCACCTCTTACAACATGGGAGGGACTGCTGACTCCACTGCAGTAGACAGAAGAGTTTATTTTCCCCAATCTTTTGCATTTCCCCAATTTCCTTGCATTTTTAAATGCATGCTAAAATTCATTTGAACCGGAGAGGGAAAGAAATGAAACTTAGAGGTAGTTGTGCAAAGCTCTGTTTTAAACTCCACAATCTATCCATAGGCCAACATCTCTGCATTTGCTTCATTTTATATGAAACTGATGGAATTCATGTGTAGCTCTTCTAGTTTGGTAAGTATTTCCATAAATGCAACAGTAATTAAATTCAGCTATTGGCAGAAGTATAGAAAGTGTAGTGCTGCCAGAATAACTGAGTGTGCTATACAGTAAATTTAGCCTTTTGCAAAGGCACACTTTGAAAGTCTATGCAATAGCTTCAAATTTCACAGCTTTAAAAGCACTTTAATTTTAGTCTGAGAGGATCATTCATCTCCTGTTGTATATACATTCATTGTGCATATCAGTACTTCCCAAAGCAGCTCCAGATCTGTCTGCCTTCCATGCTAGCCTAGTTTAGACTATAGGCTGTTTAGAATAGAAGTTACTGCAGCGCTTATAAAGAAAAACCAACTGCAAAATCAAGCTAACGTCTAATTTAGAGATGTGACATTTGTCTAATACAAACAGACCTACATGGAAAATATTTCCTAAGTGCTTTGCTGAAGCAAGGCAATGATCTGTGGGATGAAGATGACAGGGAATGATCTGAAATTTAAAATTTCAGGCTGAGGTAGGAGATGTGACGTGGCTGTCAGTAGCACGAGCTATTTAGGATCGACCAGAGGAGCTCAGGCCTCAGCCTCTGCATGCCAAATACAGCTTTACTAAATGATAGAGTGGGAATTCCAAATAGACTCTGGCCAGTCTGCTCGGATCTCACTGGACCGCAGTGCCAGGCGTGGCAATTAGACTCGTCAAAGGACAGCAGCAGTGGGGAGCTCCCTCTTGTCCAAACCTTCCTTTGTCCATCTGTGGGTAAGGGGCCTGTTTCATTCACTTGATCCACCTTACTACACATTGCTTCACTCATGCAACAAAGTGAGACTGTTGATTTTTATATGGCCCCTGTATTGTGACAGTCTCTTGGCAGCTGGTTTACCAAAAACCTTAGAAGTTACTGCTTTTTAATTCCTCGGCAGGCAATATGGGATGTACCTCATATAAACCCACTTAGTCCAAGCCAAGGATTTATACCAAATCCTCTGCTGCACAACTTCTGCAGCAAGATCAGTTTCCTTTCATGATTAATAAAGCAGGTAATCAGTCACAAATAATAATAAGGAGGCCAGACTTGCTCATTTTTATCAGCATTTTTAAAAAAAGCTCAGTACATTAGTCTTGCAATTTTCTCTTTCTCTATGTGGAGAATATACATTCAAATAATTTAAATATAATTTCAAGACTGAAGGTTTTATGTGAGCTTTATGTGAGGATTTGTGTGAACAATAAAAATAGATGGAAAGCAAAAGAAATGGAAATAAAGCAGTTGAATCTATTTGAAACAGACTTTAAGAGCAATGTATTCTCCTCCATCTCCTCTGGTAGAAAGAAACTAAAATTAGTGAGAATCTGGAAAAGGTGTAAAAGACAGTGATAGATCTGATTCCTACTCCTCTGCCCTCCTTCTTCTAAGAAGTGGCTACTTCTTAATCCAATGACTTGAAACTAGGATAAGAACTGATTTCTCCTTCAACACAAGAAAGATTGAGCACTGAGTCCTTTAACCCCGGTTATAGGGATATATGGCTTACATGCCATCCTTGAACTTATTGCAGATTTTTTATGACAATTATTTCTGTTATTTTGGCCCATATTCCAACAACTATATTCTGTCAGTTAGAATGACCTTTGTCTAAAGTTCTAAGAACAAACAACTGAGAAACACAATTTTTATGACAGCATGTCCTAGGTATTTACATAGTCCTATAAATACATGTGTGTCCCTACCTATAATTATGTGGGTGCATGTCTGCTTTGTGCCAGACCCTACTGATTATGACTATGGAACAGCCTCTTTTCCATAGGTGTCTGTAAGGATGTTAGAAAAAAACTGTATCCTTGATAGCAAACACTTGAACCTTGAAGAATCATGAAGTAGTTTCCTGTCCATCCAAAATTAATTGACAAGGCAAGAAGCAGGAAGGCCATGCAGCCTAAGTAAACTATTCCAGGTTGAAATAATGACTGCACCAGAAACAGGTCAATTCAGTGTCCAGAACATTTCCTGTGCTATGAGACTATCTAGAATCAGACTATATCATTAAGTTACAGATAATTTTGCCGCCATTGTTTCAATTTACCACATTTTGAATATGTGGTCAGTGTTTTCCTTCCAAGACTCCCCATTTGCTGCTTACTTAGCCACTCATATTTTCTTTTCACATTCCTTAGCAAGAGGCACAGAGCAGAGAGGTCTGAGGGCTGCTTTGAGGTGAGCTACAGTGGCAAGAGGGTTGCAGAGGTAGGGGTGCCACATGCACTGCTGCTGAGCTCTAGAAATCTCCATTGCACAGGTTCTACCGGGAAAAATGGTTGCTGCATGCAAAAGAAACAGATCTCTGAAAAACAGTTTTGACTTCAATGAGAAAGAAGAGCTTCCAGATGAGTAAGGGAGTGGAGAGAAATCTTGGTTACACCTGCCTTCCCACTTGAACCCCGACAATTCTACCTCCAGGATGTCTATTCCAGTTTTTATTGATTTAGGCTTGAAGCAGAAAAGTTGGTAAAAAAATTTCCTTCTTACTAGACTGCTGGATTTGGCATTTATTCAAAAGGCAATGGCCCACCCAATCAGCCTGCTGGGACCTTTCCCAATGAAAACACCTCTCTGCTGCAAGCCTGTAGTCACTTGCAAGTGAGTACACGGCTGAGGAAGCAGCAGGAGAAAGGAATTCCTTCAAATTTTTTCTTTTGCAGCTTTTCATTAAACTAAACTGTGTGTGCTCCGTCTCTTCAAGCATTTTTGTTTCATGCAGCAGGAAAGGGCTGGCTGTGTGTCTGTGGAAGTAGTTTGCCACAAGAGCAACATGCAGTCATTCTTTTTTCCCTTTTACTAACATAAAAATCATGAGGCTCATTGCAGTCAGTCGTCATCCCAGATGATGAGAATGAGAAGCTGATCCAGAAGCAGGAGTACCATTCCTCCAAGGCACAAAAGAAAAAGAAGAAAATATGCCAGAGCTCTGCAAACAGAATTTGTAACTGTTTTCCCAGCTATCCATACCCCTCTTCCCGCCCTGCTTCCAGGCTGTCTTGTTCCCAGGGGCTGGGATTGCTCAGCAGAGCCTGGGACCACGCTGGTGCTGGTGTCTGGCCCACTGCTAGAACCGTGACTGGCGAGAAGTGGTGATGACTGAGAGGAATTAGCCCTGTTTCATGCAGCTTTTCCTGATTTTTTTCTCCTGTCCTCAGAATGGGGTGAAGAAAAATTAAGCAGCTAAGTGAGTGTGGAGTTGGGCTCCTCCCTCAGTCCATCCTTCCTTCTCCCCACCTCCCCTTTCTTTTTTTTGGTGTGCAGCCCACTGACTACGTGGACGCTGTGGAGCAGAGCCAGGGCAAGGGACACAGAAAGACACGTCCTCTGTCAGAGCTTTTCTCCCTTTTCAAAAAGTTATCTCAGCTCTAGCAATTCTTCTTCCAGCTCTGCCTTTACCAGGGAAAGAAGGAGAATTTAAGGAACAAAGATTCAAATTAATGCGTATTATACTGAAGCTCCAGTGATTTCCCACATCTTCAGCCTCAGTTAATTTCAGTTTGACTGTACGGCAGGAACATTTTCTTAGCACCATTTTTCACAGTTTTCCCTTAGCCCCTAATCTCTTAGACAATAATTTTGGGAAACTCAGATCTTATCCCAGCCCTGCTGGGATATGGGATAAACCCTGCTGATTATTTGATACACAGCTTGATATAATTCACTTTACCCAAGGTGAGAGATACCTTGGGAATCAACCTGGCCTCAATTATAAACACACAGACAAATCACTGTGAAAATTTTTATGTAGATGTTGTGTTGCACTAAAAGCCATTTTAATTTTTACTGTCTGTTCTTTTGTCTTAGTCTCATGACCAAAAAATATATGTGCTGCATGCTGAGGTAAGAAATGAATGTAATGTGCATAGGAGTCTCAGGGGGCTTGGAAACTGTATTTGGAAAAGCAGGGTATGAGTGGGAGTGGACTGTGCATGACGGTGGGGCATGAATCGGTGATGAGTGGGTTATGCCAAGAGTTTGGTAGGGTGGTGTGGAAGAGCAACAGAGCCCTCCAGCCTGCTAAACATTTGTCACAATGGGAGTTACTGTCTTCAGGATGCTTGGTGAAATATTTAAGAAGGTGGCAAGAAGGAAGAACAATGTGATGGTTTGGCAAGTAACACAGAGGGAATTGATAATATGCTATCAGATGCAGGGGCCTTTCTGCACAACTCTGGGAATACCATCAGGCTCTGGGAAAAAAACTGATTACTAAAGAACAGCAGAAGTTTCTCAGAAATTCTGAGAAAAGGCAAAAGCAGGTAGAGGCAAGGAAAGATGCTTTAAAACATTAAAGTCTCTCTGTCTCTGTTGGATACCCCTGCAGCAATGAAAATAAGAAGCACTCATCCTGTTGGTTTTACCTTCCTATAAACAACAAAGCAGCCATAGTGACAGGGCTATCTTCATTAGGGACCAATTTTTTTCTAACATAAGTAGTATTTGTTCCTCAAACTGGAGGTACATCGGGATTTAGGCCCATCTGATTTTCTTAAATTATTCCTAACCAATATAGTGGGTGGAATTATGTGAACTTCTCACTCCAAAATGCTCCTGCATCTTTTCCTCCGTCCTTATCCCAGGTCACTTCTCTTTGCAGCTGGGGTAAGCTACTTCAGGGAGCATTCGCCTTTTCCACTGGGGAAGTGGGACACCCATACCAAATGGATCCAGTCCTTGAAAAGTTCCTACCCACCTTAGTTTCCTATGAGAAAAGGGGAGGGAGGAGTGGATGAAATTCCCTGGGCAGCTGATAAATAAATGCTGTAATTAAATAAATGTTTGAGGAAAGCAAGAGAATGAGAGAGCACATAATAGAGATAACAGAACTCAAACTGAGAGGAGTAGGCGGTGGAAGGGAAGGGAAGGGAAGAGAAAATGCTGGAAAAATGCAGAGGCCAGTATTGGGGAAGACCCGTTACATTACAGAGCTGCTCCTGGGAAGTCAGCCAGAGTATCTCTCTAGGAGCCTTCATCTTTCTCTCTGACTGTAAAAGAGAGCTAAGGCCTCACACAGCATCCTGTTAATGAGCTTAACCAGTGGTAAGGGGAACATCAACTTAGATATGACCAGATACCGGCCAATCAGTTCCCCTAACTCTGCCAGAGTGGAAGTTACTGGTTGGAGATTCAGAGATCTCCATCTCCTTTCCTGTAAAGCCTGATGGCTTTCATTAACCCCGAATTATCCCTAGTATTTTGTACTTTGTGCTCCAATAGCACTCTGAGAGAACACCTACATCCCCAAACTCCTGTTACGGCTTTTCTAATAATAGTCCTGCCTCAGGTTTTTACATTTATTTTTATAACAATTTTTCTGAACTTTGGGAAGTCAAAGAGATGATAAAAATTAATTTATTGCTCAGGACCAGAGCTCTTCTTCCTTAGAAGAAGATCCTGCTCATTACCATTTCAGTTTTTCCTGAAAGGGCTAAAGAACATGAATGAGTAAATTGGCCAAAGGAGCCACAGAGGGGTTGACAATGGTGAAATGGTCCAGAGTCTGCAGATGTCTGAGTTACACTCTGCAAATATAGCCTTGTAGCCTGAAGACCTGTGCTTTTTTATTAGTGTGAGCCTTGGGGCAAGTCAGAATAGAAGAACAGGATGCCATCTAGATTCAAGAAAAGGGCACCAATATTTTCTGTGCCTAAATTTTCTTAACCTATAAAACCAGGGACACATTCATAAAGCATTTTGAAATTTCTAGCATACTAGTGGAAAATAGAAATGTTATTATTTAAATAAGTTTTGAGTAAAGTTTTTGCTGTGAATCAGAAAGTACTATTTTATTTGTATTTATTTTTAAGTATCTTGAAAATTTTTCTGATTTTCAACATGGATCCATCAGCTGATTCTTAGAATAATTTTTAAAATTTATTTCTTAATACCACACTTTTTTTTTTTAATACCTTGTAATCTTGAGAAAGACCATCTGGTAGGACCAGCAGAATGGTTTAGTGTACTGTGTCCTTTCTAGGTCCTCTGGATAACATTCTGCAAATGTTATGGTATTACAGCCATGAGGCCTTTCAGCATTCAACAGGTTCCTGTTGAACCTCCACACACTGATCTCCAGATAAAATAGAGCAAAAAGAACATGCCTTTAAACCCAGGACATTGCAACACAGAGGTGTAGTGTATGTCTTCTGTGGACTAGTAGCTGTAATGTCCTGAGGGAGTGCACACCTGGAGGCAACATCTAAGCTCAGGTTGTGAAGTCTGTGGCAAGCCCTGTGATGCCTGAGCATCTCCTTGGATGCCTGGGCCAGTCTCTTCTGCTCCCTCCATTTCACAGATCCTGGTGATGAGGGTCCAGCAGTCACCTGGATTGCAACAACAGTGTCAGAATTTATAGCTACATACAGACAGATTTGAGGTCATGTCTGATTAAATGGGAAGCCTTTACCTCAAAATGTGGTTGTCTGAATTTTGTATAAAGTGTGTTGGCATTATGTTTGTTTGTGTGTGTGTGCCTGTGAGTGTATGGTGTGTGTTTGTATGTACATGAGAGACGAAGAGCTGAACACCTCTGGAAGATATTTGTTCTGAGACTACATACACTCTGCTGTGTGTGAACAAAACCTCTAAAATTCAGCCTAGAAATGCTTGTTTCATTATTAATGATACTATAGCAATTTCCCTGGCAGAGATAAAATATCTAGAGATACACATAAAAGCATCTATGTCTTCTTAGGCACCATGTGTGAGAAAATGTATTTGTATCGTAGTGTTTGTATGTCCTAAATAGCTGCAAGTGGTGATGCACTTATGCACCAAATGTAGATTTACAGGATGTAGTCTTGATATGAATATGTGAAGACCTGGCAACTATAATAAATATTAATGGTGGTTTTCTGACCTTGTTTGGCTCATTCTGAAATGCCATGTACTACCTGAGCTTCTGCTATGGTTCATTATCCTGCAGCCCATCTGAAACTCTTGTACTGGACCTGAGATATGCAGTTTCTTCTCCCTGGCCTTCCCAAGCTCCTACCCAACAAGCAATTCAGACAACCTACAGACCAACAAAATCATCCTCAAGCAGGATATGCAGTGTGCTGTGCCTCCTAGCTGCTCACTGGATGGTGATGAGAAATTGGAGATGTTTAATGCCAGGGCAATCAGGACTAGGGCAAGGCAGGTAGGAGAACCCAGCAAAAATCAGCACACCTGCAGGGTCAGGAATTACCCTTAGCAGGTTAAGATGATTGAGGCATGATTCAGGGAAGGAAGGTGTGACAGACAACTCATTCGCAAAGGAGAAGTATGGGCTGGCAGGAGGCATGAACAGCATGCAGGGAGAGGTCTTATGCAGAAGAGGCTTTCAAGTAGAGTGAGAGGAAATAATCAGAGGAAGAGTGACTTGGGCTGAGGAAGATACAGGTCACAATTTTAGGGTTGTAACACAAAAAGTACCGTATATAATATGACCAAAACTGTTATCTGGAAAAGATCTCCCAGATGTTGGTTATACTTTCTAATTGAGCTATTTGTGAAGATGGATCATAAAAGGGGTGGCAGGATATAGGCTATATTTTCCAATTCTCCAGACTCAGAGACATAATGCTGACCAAGCCAATTTCTCCTCTCTCAAGGTCAAAGGGTTGTTCCTATTGTTTGTGAGGAAATCCCAGCCATTGTTGCTACTCATACAGTTCAAGGTACCCATCACCTTTGGGTGGGGTGTGGGTGCTCCATTTGGGATCACTGTGCTGACTGTCAGTGAGGCTGTGGATGTGGCAAAAGGGTGCAGCTCTTTCCAGGCGAGACTCGTCTCTGTCTGCGGTGCTCACATCAAACTCATCCACGCTGGCCACAGCCTGCACCAGAGGAAATCCAAAATTTTGGAGACGGCTCTTGGAGCTGGTGCCCAGCCCTCCTCCCTTCCAGGCAGAGGAGCAGCAGCATGTCTACGGTGTGGTGGGCTGGTTTCAAGCAGGAGGAATGCGGCTGACAGGGAGGTTGGAAAACAGGAGAGGGACAGGCTGCAGGAACTGACAGCAGTGTTCACCATTCTCCCTGAGTTTTGATACTCACACCACATGGAAATAGAAGTAATTCCTTACATTTTCTGAATTCCCTCACTGTCAAGCAAGCTAAGGGGGGACACTTGCTTTCATAGCCAATCATTTTTTTTAATCAGTAACATCAGCTGAATCTTTGTATGATTTGTATCTTCTGGCTCCTTTGCTTTCACAGTAGCAAGGCAGCAGGCTTTTTCACCTCTTTCCAGGCTCCTCCTGCCTGACTTTTTCCTTTAAATTTCATGGTGACCCATTTAACGGAACTTACTTTGGTATATGTGGAAAATTTCAGTAAGGGTTGACTTAGGATACCTATTCCTCATTAACCCTTGAAAGACATTTAAAGTGTCTGAACATATAGTGCAACTGAGATCAAGAATCACTTTGAATGGAAATGGTATCTGATTATTACAAAGACTATAGATTTGAAAAATAACAGTCATTTATGACTTCTCACATGGCAAAAAACAGGTGATAGTAGGAAAAAAGTGTTCTAAACCTTGAGCGGGATCTCTGAAAATAATTCTGTCTTGAAAACATGGTCCAAAAATCATTTGCACAATAAATTAGGCTCAACTGATTTTTATGCATTCCATGGCTTTAGTACTGAAAATAAGACAGGCAACTGCTGCTTTTTAAATTAAATCCTTACTTTGTGCTGCACAGCCTCAAACTTGCTCATCTGAGAGTGGGAAAAAACCCCACATACCATTACTTTCAAAGCCTCTCTATTGTATTTTTATGCCCTCTTTTTCATCTAGTCTTTTTCAGTCTAACTGCCGCTCTGTATTATAGGGTGTATCCAAATTCAGGGAAAACCTCTGGCCAATTGTTTTTGAGGAACTTTCTGAAGGACTGCGCTGCTCTGTTTGGGAGACAGAGTGCCACGTCGCTCCCTAGTTATAAAGGCTGAGAAAACCATCATGGTTACTTTTGCAGTTCTTGATGTGGTTCTGGGTGGTAACTTCCGATGGCCAACACTGGATTTTTTTCCCCTTGGCTGCAAGGATATGCCATGATTATACTTGCTGAGAAAACTGTGGAGGCTCTGAAGTAAAACTGGATCACAGGGACCATCTAGTGTTCTCAGCCTGCACCACCATGCTAGCAATGCCTTGTATCTGCATAACACAGCTGTTAACGTTCTGCAGTCTGCTGGATTAAATACCTAATATTTCAAAGGAAGAAATCTATAGGTCAGCACAACTAGTGTTCAGTTGTTCTAATTGATAAAATGAGAAAAGTACTTTTGAGTGGTCTTTTTAGGTGCTCTGTTCAAAATAAAATGAAAGCTGTGTTTTTCAACATAGTCACAGAGAATCTATCCCTACTTTTCAGCTAATTTTTTTTAAAAGCAAAGAGGCAAACATGTTGAGGGTGGCAAGGAAAAAAGAATTTGGCTTTAGAAAGTCCAGAGTATCCATCTTTGATACCTTCACCATAAGGCACAGCAGCCCAAGCCCCTCTCTGCGTGAGGTACGTGAGAGAGCAGCAGCTGAGATGCCTGGGCATGAGGATCAGGACATGCAGTGACAGAGAGCTGTGCTGGACACCAATGGGAGAGAGATGGGGTTGCCACGAGATCTAGGAGTGACAAAATAGAGAATTAGGATGCTCCTGGGTCAGCTGAGGGATGGAGAAGAGAGAGGATTTCCACCATACTGGAGTAGACATGGAGGGGAGCATCTCATGACTGCAGGCTGGGCGCTAGCTGGGCTCATGAACGGGAAAATGAGTGTGGGACTGAAGCTGTCAGGCAGGGATGAGGGTGTCGAGGCTGTGCTTGCTACATACCTCATTCCCACCCACACCAGCCAGGGTTAGGCATATCCTGCTGCCCTTCCCCTCTACCGCAGGGTACTGCCTTTCCTCTCCCACTCTCGTTTTGCAGACAGAAATTTGGCCCTTCAGGGTGTCAGGTTTGGCAGAGGACAGCAAGTTTGGGAAGAACACCTGTTCCAAGAATAAAATCATAATTTTTGTCTTGATCCCAGGCAGGAATGCAGAAGTGCCTCTCTCCATGTTTGGACACTTGATTATTTCCAGAATGTAAAAGGTAAACAGGACAGAAGACTTTAGTGAATTGTGATAACTTGCCAGAATCCCAGGGCTACTTCATCCCACTTGAAAAGAAAAATAAGAGCCAGAGGGCCTTAAGGAAATCAAGGCATTCACTCTATTTTAGTTTTAAGATAAGAAATTCCTCAAAAGAACCCCTAGAGGCAATGGAGGGAGGGAAAAAAGGAACACACTCTCCACAAGTCTGATTAATGGGGATTCTGCTGCACAGCAATTAATCTGGGTGATTTTTTTTTCACTGAAACGAGAAAACAATGCACAATCCCAAAAGTTTGTGAAAGAATTTTGTTTCTCAAAAAAGCTCAGCCTGCCAAAAAAAGGAAGAAAGAACTGGCAAAATATCTGAGAAAACAGGAAAAAAAGTAATTCAAAACAAAATATATTTCAAAATGTATTTCCACCTGTACATGAACATTCCTCATTTTAAGGGAATTTTAAAAATGTCCAAAACCTAATGAAACATTTTCTTTTGTATCAATCCAAACATTTGTTCAAGTTAAGAGGAATTTTATGCAGTATTTTTCATCTTATACACCTATATTTGCACCTCATTTTCGTGGGATAGATGTAAGCCCTGTTCAAGCATTGATTCTCCAACAGAATGAAAGCCTGGACGTGTCCTACAAATCCACAGGTAATAGGAGAGACTAAAGTGGGAGGAAACCTGTGAATTGCTGTAAAAGAATCTGCATGGAATAGGACAATAAGGCATAACATTTATCCTGTGTGATTTGGAATTGTGTAAGGAATAGTTCAACATTTTTCTAAAGTGTTAAAATCTTGCCAGAATATTGAAAATCTGTTCTTTTACTTTAGCTTTGTGATACTGAACTTTTCTGAACCTTCACCATGCCAGTACATGCTCCTGAACTGGGAAACTTACTCTAATTAATTGAGATCAAGAGACAATTTTAATTCTTAGTCAATGTTTGTGTTCCATAATCATGAACAGGGAAGGAAATATATTGTATTAAACTCAACAGTAAAGACCTTAAGGTATGATATATTCTTACTGTAGACATTGTCAGTGTCTTCACTATATGCATTTAGCAAGCAACAAATGATGATCTTTAAGTGCAGCACAAAAAATGAATGCAATCTTCTTAGTGATTTATAGGCTAACAGAAAAACTTGGGAGTTCTTTTTAAAAAAAGCTGATAAAACTAGCTTTTTTTTTTTTCCCCCAAGACATAGAAAAAAACTGGGAAAAATTAAAGGAACTTCGGTAAAATGTAAAGTAAAAAATTTAAAAACCAACAACCCCATGGTGGGACTGGCACAGAAACAACAACCCCGCTGCTGGGACCGGCCCTGTTTAGCATCTTTGTTCATGACATGGACACAGACAGTGGGATGGAGAGCACCCTCAGCATGTTCACTGACCACACCCAGCTGGGTGGCTCAGTTGACGCACTGGAGGGAAGGGGTGCCAACCCGAGGGACCTTCATGGGCTTGAGAGGTGGGCCATGTGAGTCTCATGAAGCTCAACAAGGCCAAATGCAAGCTTCTGCACCTGGGTAGAGGCAATGCCTCTAAAAAATGCACAAATGCAGGCTGGGAGGAAGCTGGATTGAGGCTGGATCCCTGAGAAGAAAGACCTGGGGGTGTCTGTGGATTGACAAATTCAATTATGACTCATCAATGTGTGCTTGCAGCCCAGAAGGCCAACTGCATCCTGGGCTACATCAAGAGAGTAACGGCCAGCTGGTTGAGGGAGGTGATTCTTCCTTCTTAGTCTGCTCTTGTGAGACCCCAGCTGCAGTGGAGCTGTATCCAGCTCTGGGGCCCTCAGCAGAAGAAAAGCATGGACCTGTTGGAGCGAGTCCAGAGAAGGGTCACTGAGTTGATCACAGGGCTGGAGCACATCTCCTATGGAGACAGGCTGAGAGAGTTGGGGCTTTTCAGCCTGGAGAAGGTTCTGGGGAGACTCTATAAGCAGCCTTCCAGTACCTAGAGTCCCACAAGAGAGCTGAAGAAGGACTTTTCAGAAAGGCACATAGTGATAGGACGAGGGGGAATGGCATTAGGCTGAAGGAGAGTAGGTTTAAATTGGATATTAGGAAAATATTCTCTACTATGAGGGCGGTCAGACACAGGATGCTGTGTCTCTGGAATTGTTCGAGGCCAGGTTGGATGGGGCTGTGAGTAACGTTTTCTAGTGAGTGTGTCCCTGCCCAGGGCAGAGGGATTGGAACTAAATGATCTTTAAGGTCTCTTCTATCCGAAACCATTCAATGAATCTGTGATTCTAAATTACTTTTCCTTAAAATGAACAACAGATTTATTTGGGGAGTAATGTTTAATTCTTAAAAATTATTTCTCTGGTGAAGTATTTTGGTTCAACTTAACTTTCTTCCTAAAGTTACTTTACTTCTTAAATTATGACCTTAGGTTTTGCTCTACTTGGCACTGATAGGCCATCTACTGTTGGTCTTGAGCTGGTGTGCATCTATCACGTTATAATGGATAGGCGTGTCTGTGTTCTCTTCACTTGATCTATGTCCACGCCCTCCTGCTTCCAACACTACAACAACTCTGCCTCCACATCCTTTATCAGGCAAGAAGCAAAGCAGTCTTCAGTGCATACAGGATAGCCTGTGATGACTGGCTCTCCTGAGCTAAATGAAGTGCCTCCATGAAGGCACTAATTTAAGTCTTGTTCCTCCACGTGCTTTACCTGGTGTTTTCAGGAGCTGTCTCTCTGGCATAGGTGCTATTCCATCAGATCTTGCTGAGATTAGTTACCAGTTCAGGAGTTATTGGGGATAGACTCAGTCGCATGGAAAAAGCCGTTGCACAAGGTCATAGTTTAATGAAAATAGGTCTACAGTGGATGTCAGGATAAGACCACTGCAGGTATTCAAGTGCTCTGGCACACTGTGTTGGTGTCTAGATCCCACAGTCACTTTTGTTCAGTGTAAACCTGGTATTTTCCCAGAGCTCTCTACAATTATCTGAAAGGGGGTTGTATTAGGTAGGAGTCTGTCTCTTCTCTCAAGTAACAAATGATAGGACTAGAGGAAACAGCCTTTGTTGGTGTAAAACCAGGAAAGTTTTAGATTGGATCTTAGGAAAAATTTCTTCAAAAATGGTTGTCAAGCCCTGTAACAGGCTCCCCAAGGAAGTGGCTAAGTCACCACTGCCAGCATTGTTCAACAGACATGTAGATGTGGCACCTGAGGAGATGGACTAGTGGTGGACTTAGCAGTGCTGGGTTAAACCATTGGACTCAATGATGTTAGAGGTCTTCTTCAATCTGAACAGTTCTGTGATTCTATGATCTCTGACCTCCTCCTCCTTTTGTCTGCTGGCACCAGCAGTCACATGGCTTATGTGAACAAGGTCACAGAGGTGTGAAAGCTGAAAACTGCTTCTGGTGTGCTGGGTTAGATGCCCAGGGTGCTCTAATTAGCCTGAATTTATTTTAAAAGAGCTGTTTGCCCTTTAGTGGCCTTGTTCTGCCAGACCAAATAACTTCAATTCTTTAGTAACATGGCACAAGGGGCATCTCTGGAGTATGAAGTTCAGACACCTCCACTCATGTCAGACCACTATAACACTTCAGGAAAATCTCTGAAGCCTTCCTCCTGAAGGAGGAAGAAAGGAGTGGGGGTGCAACTTGAGGAGGGAAGCTCTGCTAAAAGGAGGTTGGATAGAGCTCCTGCTGCCTGTGTGCAGTTCAGCTGCAATTTGCCTTTTGAGCTATGAGGGTATGCTTGTGATGCGCCCTTGAAGGCCATGGCAGCAGCCATCTTCAGCCTCTAATGCTGGTAACCATGGATGAGATGAGGCTGTTTGATTAACTAGATAATAAATACACAGAAATTTGTCCTTCAGAACTGCTGTCCCTGAACTTTCCAAGGCAGCAAACTTCAAAAGGCCAAATTTGAAGTAACTGGACTAGTAAGTATTTCCTAGCAGGGATTTTTTTCTCTATCTTCAGACTTCAATGGAACTAAAGTCCAAACTGCTGTGCTTTAAAATGCACAACTTTCCTGCTAGCACAGCTGCTGTTGGGATGTATGTATTCTAAGACTTTTTCTTAAAAACAAATGCAATGTTTTGTAGCTGTTGCTGCTGGTACCTTAATGTACTTTCAAAGGCAGCCAATCTGTCTATCTTCAAGAAGAAAAAAACTATCACACACATGAAGGTCTCTATTAGTGTTTGTTTTTCTGGTTTTTTTATAAATTTTGTAATTTTTCTCCTTTTCATCATATAAAATTGTGATAAATGAGAATGAAGCTATGGTTTTCCTCTGTATATGATGAATATTAGCAAATAAAGTACAAAGCATGAGTCTCACAGGTAATAGACTAGTGAAAATCACAAGGATTTAAATAAGGAACTAGTTACAACAGATATAGCAGACTGGACTATTTTCCTGTTTATCTCCAGACATGAATAATTTAACACAAATCACAGGAGCTATTCCAGATTTTAAGTCGCGTTATGAAAATAACATCTAGATGTTATCCAGCATCAAGATGTACTGATAGACAGTAATGAAAACTAGAGAATACTCTTTTGTTGCAAAAATACATCGCTTTCCTCTCTGACTCTGTTCTTTGCAAAACATTTAAAGAAATGATGCATGTGGTGCTCTGCTGGTTTTAGAGCTTAAATGTCAAAGAAAAGTGCATTTTGTAAAAGAAAGGACTGACTGAGCCTCTGGCCAGGTAAATAATGAAACTCAGAGTAACCCCCAAACAGTACTTATTTAACTCTCCTGGAAAACTCAATGATTTCTACCTTTGATTCTCTTTCCAGTCTTACAGGGTTGCTGGAGAATTCTCTTCCCTGACATGCAGAGATGTACTTAAAATATACCTGCACAGCTTCACCAGTTTTAATCTTGCCATAATGTATTCCTAACAGCAAAGTTCTGTTAGGGGAGATTGTGTAGTTATTAGCAGCACCACATGGTGTCTGTAGTGCTAAAGAAAAGAATGCATATGAAATACAGCTTGAAATATTTTAAAAGTGAAGTTTTGGGGTTTTTTTTGGAAACCTGACCACAGCTGCACAGTGACAAAGAGGGAGAAAGCAATCAAAGTAATACAAGTTTTGCTGCTTTCCAATAGGGGAATTATAGGAAAGTGTCCAGGGATGAAAACTTAGAAACATGGAAAGATAGGGCTTGGAGGTATCTCAAAGGGTTGGCTGGTGCTGCAGCTGTATCTGTGTCATTCTTGGCAGGTATTTGAGAAAAAAGCTCATCTCTCATGAGTGATGAGAGAAGAAGACATAAAAATAAGATTTCCATACCTCTTCAAGAAGTTTCCTCCAGGGTTTCACTAGAGTTAGCACTGGACTTTAAAAAATTTTTTAAACTCAGTCTTTCTTGCTCAATGTCTAATCACTGTGGACTTTGAGACCAAATCTTTCCTTTACTCCCTCACTATGCTCCTGTGAATTTTGTCCAGTTGGTCCACACCCATCTTGAAGTACAGTGCCTCAGACTGAACTCAACTTACCAGCCCTGAGCAGAGCAGAGGTACTCACTTTTGTGCTTTGCTGGCTCAACTTATATGTTTCATTTTAGGGTGGTATTTGCATTTTCTTAGTATTTTTAATTTTTATTCAGCCTTGCACTTTTAAAAAATCTCCCTTTTCTTTTTCTGTGTAACAAAAAAAAAAATTGTTTCTTGTCCAGTTACTTTTTCTGGATCAAATGAAGTACCTAATTGTCTGTGCACCATGACTTGCCAGAGCTTTATCTCCAAATTTTAAGGATATGATTAATCTTCTCTCTAATCTTCACGAGTGGCGTTGTTCTCAACGTGGTCGTGTCTTCTGATCCTGACCACTAGTGGTGATATTAAAGATACCTGAATACAGCTGAGACCTCTGCAGGACTTAGTGCAGTCCTCCCTTTTCACCATTAATCACTCACAGTTGCTCTCAGGGGATGACTTTCCTCTCACTCTCCAATAGTTTAATCTATGCTAGATTTACCTAGTCTGATGGTGGATTAATTAATGTTGATTACAATTTGTTTCCTGGTTTGCTTTTTTGTTTGGGTTTTGGTTGGTTTTCACTTTTTTTTTTGTTTGTTCTTTGTTTTTCCTAGCAAGTTACAAACAGTTTGTTGGGTCGTGACTGGCATTTTTTCAGGTTAACTGAAGTTTAGCTACTGGGGTTTTTGATTCTCTGGTTCTTCCTTTTAAATTTTTTTAAGACAAGTCCCTTGTGTGGTGATGAATACATTTCTCCTCGAATAACTAAAAATAATTGTCAGCAGTGCAGAGACTTATTACCCAACCTTTTTTAGGTATCGTGGGATGAAGTCATCAGAACCAGCTGAATTAAGTATATTAAATACTTGAAAATGAGGTCTTTCTTTTCTGCCACATATTAATTATTCTACCTCATTTGATAGTGCTCTTTTTAATGAAGAATATCTTAGTGAAAATCATTATCTTATTCTTCCCTTTAATGTTTTTTTTGTGTGTGTGCCTTTTGTTAATTGCAGCTCATTCTATTCCTTGCCTTTCCAAGCAGTTGTACTATAACTCTGTGTTAATACCTGGTAGCTCAGCCTTTCTTTTTGTTTTTACCTTATAACTGAACTCCATGTTTGCTAGTTTTTTGTCAAAATGATCTTATGCTGTACTTCCTATGCCCCTCCAAAACTGGTAATTAACACCTGCCCTTAGTAATAATTAATTATTTTTCTTGTTCCCTTCTGTTTCCTTTAGCCCTGACAGAAGGTGTTATAAAGATATCCTCAGAGTTTAATGGTGTTTGCCTTTCTGAAATTTGTAATTCTGCCTTTTCTTTCATTTCTCCTACCTTAAGGATCATGAACTTCATCCATTAATTCTCACCTCATTTACCTTCTACTTTGACAGAGGGAATTCTGCCCTTTATCAGAATTGTACATGACAAACCATCCCATCTAGCTGCTCTCTCCATCTATTGATCAGATTATTACCAGTACCCTTCATGAGCTGGATGGAAAGTCTGTATTGCATGTCTAGTTTGTATCTGAGTAATAACCACTAACATAAACATGTAACATGAGGGATGTTTCCCTAAGAGCTTAGAAAACAATCTTCATGCATGTGATCTTCTTTATGTGTTCATCGGCATCGTGTCTATTTTTCTCTTTAATAAACACCACTGAGAAACTTTCAGCAGAACACGCTCCCAACTAAATCAAAGTATTTATATGTATCCTTGACTTAAAGGGCAAAGTTTGCTTCCTTTTTGCCTTGCTTCTAATTTATGAACAAGTGTAGTGGGTTCAGTTCTAAAACGGGCAGAAACACCAATTAAGTGTAGTGGTTTTAGTTCACATTTATTTTCCTCTGTGAGATAAGGCTTAGGAGAAAGCAAAGCAGGCACAAAACTTTAAAGAATATAAAGAAGTTTATTACTAACAGAATTGAAAGTAAAAAGGAATAGTAAGAAATTAATAAGATATTAAAGCAAAACCCCCCTCTCTTCCAGCCTCCCCCCTCCTTTCCACCAAAACCGCACAAAGGGAAAAACAAACATGGGGTTTGGTCAGTGTTGCAGTTCTTAAAAAAGCCTCTCCAAAATTTAAGGTAAAAGAGTTATCTTCTGCTTTCGCGTGGTTTCCAAACTGTCATCAGCAACAGACCCGCCCGACATCTGCTGCAGTGAAAAACATCTCTTCCATGAAAATCTCAGCAGTCTTTTCATTCTGCAGTCATGGGCCCAATAGACATAGGGTTTTAGTCTTTTTAAGGGTGAGTTATTCTGGCCTGAAAACAAAGGCTCTCTTCTTCACAAATCTCTAAAAGCCTTTCACTGCTTCTATATAGCCCGGCATAAGCATATTCATATCTTCACAAGCCACGCATGAATTCCTCATCTCTCCGTGTGAGATTCTTCAAATTGGATTAAAGAGACATACAGTTTGTGATACTACAGTTTTTACCACGGCCTGCAGAAAACATTTTTAAGCCACGCGAGAAAAATGCACCTCTGCCTCTTTTTCCCCGCCACCATTTTAGCTTCATCCCACACGACCTACTTTCTCTTTCTCTCTGACCTTGGAGCCACCATGCTGAAGGGTTGATTTTCTTCAGGTTTTATGTTGGAGAAAGCCTCTCTCCCTTTATGCTGCTGGGTGCATGGTGTCTTCTTCAGTTCGGTATAAGCTGTGTTGGCTGCAGAAAGCTCTGCTGGCTCCCCCCGGGTCTGCACTGGGCTGCCTGGAGGGGAAGGGAAGCCCGCTGGTCCCCAGAAGCCGTGCCGCTATTTCTTAGCTGCCTGCTGTTTAAGGCCGATCCCAGATGCCCTCTGGAGCTGGGACGGCTTTTCCCAGTGGCTTTTTGCCCTCACTGGGGAAGGGCATCCAGCCTGGCCCGGCCCTGCCCAGCCCAGCCACCACTCTGCGGGAAGCCAGCAAAAAGAAAGAGGGATCTCCTGCGCTGCTGTGCCATTTAAATATGTAAATCTCAAAAGCGCTATTGAAGCAGCAACTTGTCCATCAAATAAGTCTCAACATGCTGCAACAAGTTATTCCCTTGTGGAATAATACTTGTTCACATAGATCATCTCACTAATTCTCTGTCATGCCATGGCCATGCGCAAGTTCAGGCACAAAGGACAAAAACCTGCAGGAAAGCAGGAATGGCTGGCACAGGCTGAAGGCCTGTTACAAAATCTGTATCTTAATCCCAGGTTAGATTTTGACTCAGTCTCTGTTCCAAGTCATGATTTGGTATCCTAACTCTCCTCTACATTTCTGGTTTGCTTTGGCCCTTTAAGCATGTTTACGCACTTCCCCTATTTAACAAGACTCTCAGTATAACTTATTCAAAAAAGAAATTTATCCCTCATTTGGAAAAACACTTGCACTTAATGAACAAATTATTTGCATGGATAGTTCACACATTATTTAAGGCCTGTGCAAGTCTATATGAGAGATGTAATAATTTAAATTATAAGTAAGGGATAAAAGTGAAGTGAAACCTGATCCTTCCATTCTTAATTCCTGTAAATAGCACGTGTATCCTTTCAATCCATGCTAAGAGATGCAGAGCAAGGTCTGCAGGTATACAACAGGATTTTTGCTCTTTCATGAATAATAATAAAAGTATTTGTTTAATTAGTGAGCTGGTGGTTGAATTGTTTTCTTGATGATCCTTTTAAGATACACATTTTCTTTTGGGTTCTTCTGTCTTTTGGGGGTTCATCTTTGATACCTGGAAGATAAAGATTCTATATTTATTTGCAAAATTTTTGTGAAAATAGATTGTTTAACCAGCCACCCATAACACATTCACAGCTGAAAGCTTGATTTTGGAGTGGTGCGAAAATAGTAATGAGGGGAATTATAAAAAGAAATCACTGACAATTAAGCTCTACTAAAAAAATCCCCAAAAGTCAAGCTACTAAGTTCTTCCTGTCATATTTCACCACCTTTTTAGGGAGACTTTTAGTCTTTAAAGCATTTTCAAGAGTTGAAATTAAAGGGTAGGCCAGTGGCCTTCACAATGACAGGCACAGGATGTACCAAGCCATCGGCTGACTGGGGTGGTTGGTGGGGGCACGAGCTGGGAGTAGTAATGACTTTCAGGTTCTGGGGTTTTTGAAGAAGCACTGAAATCACCTTGAAGGGTATGCAAATGCTGTTGCCACCCTTGGAAGGTGTTTGCATATCCCATCATTTATTATTAGATCGAAGTGCATGGCCTTTATTACAGTTTATTGCAGCTTTACCTGTAGGCAGCAGTGACAAATCCCACACCATACGTTATGTCTCCAACATAAGCCCATCCTTAACAAACAAAAGGTGAAACAAAGAGGTACCATGCCCACCTTCTCCCTGTCACATGAGAACAACTATTCTCATCTCAGTGGTGACCTCTGGGAAGCAAAAACCACATTGCAATTGTTAGTGATAAAAATCTGTCTTCCCCACCCATGACTAATTCCTATGGGCCATGAAAACACTAGACAGCAGTTGCTGGGAATAGATTGTCCTGGCAGCAGCAGGGGGCAAGAAGGACATTTCTGCAATGGTTATGGCATGAAATGGATGGACTCTGACTACTTTGAACTACTTTAGATGGTCTTTTATGTTTGAACCGAGGCACTGAAAGACAGAAGGCTCTAGTGAGCAGTTACTGTTTTATGCCTTTATGCATCCTGTAGTACAGCAGGGCCATTGTCAAATATCAGACTGTTAGTGAACATTTATGAAACCAAGGCATCAGCCAGACACAATTATCAGTGCACAGTGGCCCAGGACATCTGAATCAAAGTATTTCAAAGAAGAAGCATAAGCATTTAAAAAAAAACAACCAAACCAAACCAAACCAAACCAAACCAAACCAAACCAAAACAGCAAGACAACATTTTCAGATTGAGATGATGCCCAAATCCTTGTTTTGATAAGGACCCCTAAGTTCTGAGTAATGGAAACAGAAGACCTTGAATGCAGGAGCATCAAGATCATCATATACCCATGCCAAATCAGTTATGAAGCTTGGAAATGTTTTGTTTGCACTCTGTTTCCAGAAGTATAACATACAAAATCAAAGTCTCTTTCTATTCTTACATAAATGAAAGCAAGAAATTTTTAAAAAATCAACACAGTGCTCATAGAAAGCAAATGGAGCTGGCTTAAACCTCCTTTTTTTTCAGTGTGTTATGTGTACTCTATTGTTTATGCCAACAGAATCTCACTACTTTTCAGAGCTTAATTAACCTGCTGTAAAATTTGCAGTCTGATGTATCTCACACTACATAAGGAATAGTATATTTTCCATAAATTCATATGCCTTTTAATTGTTGAATTAAATGAAGGTCTCATATAAAAATAGCACAGTGGCAAAATAACATTAGGGTATTTTTAGCTTTCATATTTTATGAACATTTATCTCACATTTCTGCTTGAATGGTATCACTCTGCTTTCTAAAGGCAAATATACACTGATGGAACTTCGGTTGGGACCCACCTTCACTCAGTTTGAATGGAGAGATGGCACACTCTACTGGCAGCACCCTTCCCAGGATTTTAAAATAATGCTAGGAGGAACAAAGCCATTTCAAAATGACTGAAAAAACAAGGTTGTTCAGAATTCATTGCCCATTGTCACCATCATATTGATTCAGAAGTTGTTTAAACCTATTATTTAGAATTTTAAATTAGGTTAACTTACAGGTACAGAACACACATTTAAAACACTTCAGATATTTAAGATACATGGATAAAATACATAGTTTGTGTATAACCAGATCTTTCAGGACTTTGTGGAATACAGTGTGGTCCGCAGAAAGACTACTCTTATTGTTACAATGCTCAAATCTGGTTCACTTGGGCAATTTAACTCCAAAGGGACTGGATGCAACTCACATACAGTTTTATGAGAGTTTTACATTTATCTGCCTTCCTGAGGCTGAGAAGATTGATTTTTATGAGGACTTTAACTTGCCCATACAGGACATGTTCTGTTTGAACCACAAAGAACTGAAAATAGAGTCACCTACAGCTCAGAATGCCTCAGAGTAAAGATTGGCTCCATCAAAAAGTAGCCAAGTGGACTAGGATAGTAATTTAAACTTCGTAAGACAAGATAAAAATGACTGCACTAGGAAGAATTCAAGGTAATCCAGTCAGCAGGTTGGGATCATTTTGTCCTAGTGTAACTCATACTGTAACTCATACTGATTCAATTTATTTAAACTGCATACCCTCCATGTGTTTACAGTCTTCCTCACTTCCTAGCAGATCTTAATGTTGTCGCAGAGATTGGTTATTCAGCTGTGTATTGGTCTGTGCTTCATTTTTATCCTGCAGCTTGGTCTGAGCATGCATTTGGATGTGGGAGCTTTTCAGGGATGCTGTCATGGAAGCATTGATCCTCTCTACCTAACAGCTCACATTTTGCCTCAAGAACCTTCCCCTCCTTCCCCTTCCCTTGCTGTCTTTGTTGTTCAATCCTTTGACAACCAGCTTTAGCCCAGGATGCTTTGGTAGACTTCTCAAGAAGAAAGACCACCAGTTTTGTACTAAGAAATCAAATCCACAGACATCACAAATTTAGCCATAGGTGCCTGAAAAAATGATTCCTCTGCCACCATTGGCTGTGTTTTTCTATAATCATGGACCAAAAAAAGGGTTTTTTTCATTTCAAAAGGGCTCCTCTTGGGTGAGGGAAGAAGTTTTGCTTTGGTTCCTTCTTCCTAGAAGATACTCTTTCCCCAGAAGATTCTGAGGTGAATAAGCTGAAAGTGGAACTATTCTGTGGCACATTTTTGTGTCTCCTGATGTTCTCCAGTTCATAATTTTGCCCATGAGATAGTGATATGTACCTCAGGGTGACGAGCTATCTTCTCCATGGGCATGTGTGTGTTTTGTTTCTTTACAAAACCTTACCATCTGAGACCTATTGCAGTGAACTACAGGATCCCACACCCACGGTGAATTTCAAGCTCCATTCTGGTTTCCCAGTGGGTTTTACTTTTTTTTCTAAGATGTATCACTTGGAAATCCACTTCAGACTAGCTACCGTGTTATACATCTGTAAGCAATCACTAAAAAACCAAATCATAGATATAATCATTAATTGCCATATGTGATATAAAATGACAAAATATCTCTCTCCTATGAAGTAAATATTAAAAAGAAAGCTACATGTTTTGAAGTTGAAATTTGTATATGTTTTGAAGTTGAAATTTATATTTTGTGTTTGAATTTTCAACATATTTCCCTAATTTTTCAGCCTTCTCACTGCAACAGCACCAGAACCTTATCAGACATCAGGCTGTGCTGCTGCTCTTCAATACTTCTGAAGTTTTGGTCTTTTGCTCTAGCTTGTTTTAAGTCCCATCATGAGTTATGTCTTACCTTTGTTGTAAAACATAACAGAATAAATTCTATTCATAACTAAAATACTAACTTTTTCTCAAGCCATCTTGAAAATTTGGACCTATAACCCAAGAAATTTCACAGCAGACAGACATCATGCAGTCAAATGGATCCTCGATGTTGCATGATAGCAATACCAACACACTAATTCTGTTTAATGATGCATAGTTGCTCTTAGAAATATTTGTGTGGGTTTTTTTTCAGTGAATATTATTTATATCATAGATACCACCAACATACATATTTTTAATTGGATAATTAGCACTTTTATTGATGAGAGTTCTCTCTACGCTTGTCACAGAATTTTTTTCCTCACATGAGTCTCAGACAAGTTCTGTAAGAAACAAAGAGGTATCACTGGCTTGATTTTGTGAGTTGTTGAGCACTTGATCTCAGTGAGAAGTGCAAGCCCTTACCCCTCTGGAAGAGGGGAAGTGAAGCAGATTTCGGCAGACTTTGGCCTTCTAGGGAGACAGACTGGCAGTGTCCCTTGGAAGACTGTCTTGAGGGGCAAGAGAGTCCTGGAATGCTGGACATTCTTCAAGAAGGAAATCCTAAAAGTGCAGGAGCAGGCTGACCCCATGTCTTGAAGACTGAGCCATCAGGAAAGAAGCCCAGCGTAGCTGAACAGAGAGCTTTGGCTGGAACTCTTCCTGAGCTGAAAGACAGGTATGGGTAGGAGAATGCAGCTCACATAATCCACAGGGAAATGGTCAGAGACTTGCTGCAACACATAGACACACACACAAGTCTATAGGCCTGGATGGGATCCACCCAAGGGAACTGAGGGAGCTGGTAGAAGTGCTCACTGAGCCAATTTCCATCATTTATCAGTGATGCTGGCTAACTGGGGAGGTCCTATGACACCCATCTACAAGAGGGGTCAGAAGGAGGATCCAGGAAACTACAGGCCTGTCAGCCTGACCTCATTTCTGAGAAAGGTCATGGAGCAGATCATCTTGAGTGCCTTCACATGGCATGTACAGGGGAAGGGGGGGATCAGGTCCAGCCATCATGGGTTTGTGAAAGGCAGGTCCTGCTTGACCAACCTTCTATGACAAGGTGACCATCTTAGTGGATGAGGGAAAGTCTATGAATATGTCTCTTTGACTTCAGTAAAAGATTTGACACCATCTCCCACAGCTTTCTCCTGGAGAAAAGGAGGCTCAGGGGTGACTTTATTGCTGTCTGTGAAGTAGGTCATTGCAAGGTAGTGGTTGGTCTCTTATCCCAAGTAACAGGTGATAGGACAAGAGGAAATATCCTCAAGTTGCATGAGGGGAGGTTTAGACTGGATGTTAGGAAAAATTTCTTCATGGAAAGGGTTGTTAGGTACCAGAACAAGCTGCCTAGTGAAATAGTGGAACCACCATCCCTGGAGGTATTTCAAAGATGTGTAAATTTGGCACCTAGGGACATGGAGCAGTAGTGGACTAGGCAGTGTTAGGTTTTCTTGACAATCTTAAAAGTCCTTTCCATTCTAAGCAATTCTATGATTCCACTTTTGTCTGCCACTAGCTGAAATGCGTAAGACATTTTAATATGAAAGAAACAAATTATTCAGGATGAGAGAAGTTAGACAAGTTAATTGCATCCTTCAGTTTGTAGCATCCATGTAGGTCCTAATTAAGCAAACAATCTTCTTTCTGGAGGTTATGTTGTGAGGGTTGGTCTCACGTGATACTTTGAGTAAAATGTTAAAGTAATTTGGAGACTTTTGTACTAGTGGTTGGAGCTCAGCTCATTTTCACCTGCAGATATCCCCACTAAATATGAGGGCTACTGAAGTATCTGAGGTGAGAATAGTTTTCACAATTATATTCAAATGTGAATATTTAATAAGACCTTAGGAATACTTAACAAGAATCACAGCAGAAGCAGGGACATTCTGTCTTACTTTCCAGGGTCCAGATTCCCATCTAGAAGAGACCCCATGCAGTGCATCTGCCTTACTGGTGTCCTCAGCTAACCCTGGAAAGTGGTCTTGTAAAACATCGTCTTTTTCTGCACCCTCTCAGTTGTCACTTTCCTTTCCTGACACATTTAAGTGAAATTATTATGCTAATTCTTTTTCCACTGGAAGTTGCTGTTACTTAGTTTTTTGTTAGAAGTGGGATATGCTGAATGTGCTTTGTTCAGTTAACATAATGTCTGGTCTCCTGTACACAGCATATTTAAGATTCCAGACCACACTGGTCTGAGGTTTCTCACATATTGCAAAAGTCACAAAAACCCTACATTGATTTTATTTCCAGTAAGGTATATATAGACCATTCTTGAGGAGTTACATTGCCCAGTGTGATTCGTTTGATCTTCCTGTAGGACAAGATGAAACCAAACTACACTAATTATGTGTGTTACTGAGAAAATGATAGGGTTTGTTAAACTGAAGCATTCAAAGCAAGAATCATAATTTTTACTCTCTGATAAGCAATTAGCAAATAACAGTGTTATATTTAACAATATGTTTTATATGTGAAGGAAATTAATTACTGTGTTGACAGTGATTCAAAGCAGTGACTTATGTAAAGAAAGGTTCCTTAACTACAGTTAAAGAACAGATGTGGGTCTTGCTACCTTATCCTCTCTTTTCAGTCTTACTGCTCAAAGAAGACTGATGCTGCCCTTCAAACTATCAGCTGGGGTCATCTATGGCTTTTCATCCCAACACAGCTGTGTTGCCACACCGAACTGTGGGACCAAACGTCTTACTGAACACAGATCCTGGGTAACCTGATAAAGCATCCTGACAAAGTAATCTCAGAGGTCAAGACTGGAAGCATTTGTTATCCAGATTAAAATTTATGAGGCTGCAGAGTTGCTATTCATGTCTCAGATCTGTTTAACACATGGAACTTAGGGGGAAGTAGGTCCCCAGCCCCCTGCATCCTGCTCTCTGTCCAACCATCCAAAGTGCTTCTTTAGATTTGTAAAGCCAGAATTAAAAATTTGCATGTGTTTACAGACTAGATTTTGGGGCTTTTTTAGAAAAGGAACATTCAAATGCTCTTCATTGCTGTTATTGACATCCACATTACACTAGTCACCATTTTTTAAAGCTAAAACGTGAACAATCTAAGCAGGTGAAAATAAATTAATCACCTTCTTCAGAATAAAAGAATCACCTCACACACCTATGATCTTCTCTGCCGTTTTGTCTTTTTCTCTAACACAGAGGAACCTGAAGTTATTCATTTGTAAAAAGGAGCTTATTGAAATATAACATTGAAAAGGCAATTTGCCACTAAGGAGAAAATCAAAGAGAAGGGAAACAAAGAACAGAGGAACATAAAACTGTGATGTACTTATTGAACCATTAAAAGCAAATCCTCTGAAACTGCCTACAATGTTAAATGTTTTCCTTGGCAGTGCTAATTTGCTGTGGAGATAATGGGGTGTGAGACCCCTTACGGAGTACTCGTGTACTGGTATGGGCTGCATAGAAGAACAGTGGTGAGACGATTGAGGGACGTGATCTTACCCTGTGTTGGCAATGGTCCTGTTTCATGTGGAAATTTGAACTAAAAACCCTCTCCAATCAATGCTTCTATTATTGTATATGTGTATATGTTACATTCCATATATGTACAGGTATATATTTTACAGCACATCTGCACTTGTGCTGCCCTGCCTTCACTGGACCTAGCTGGAATGGTTAGTCAGTGCAAAACACTTGAAATGCTTTCACAAGCTTGTCTGTAATATCAGGTTTTCATATCCACAAAAATCCAAATTTTTAATGCCAGAATATATTTTTCATAAAAATTCTGATTCTATTTTGTTCTAAATTCAACTCAGAATAAAAAAACAGTTTTGAAAAGCTGATATGGAATGGAACCAATACCCTCAGGTTAGTGTTCATCGTCTTGCCTTATTAGTAGCTCTGTAATACTGGATTTCAGCATTTGGTTGATGTGTTAATGCTTGTGTTTTATTCCTCCTTTTCTTTGCATTATCTTACTTAGTTTGCAAGGTTTTGTGGTAAACACTGCCAGTTTACAAAGCACGAAGCAAAGTTACGTTGCTATAGAGATGTTGCTATAATGGTAATACCTTATTATGTATTAAGAGAATAGAATATTACACTCCCTGACTGGAAGACACATACAAACTCTGACAAATGCAAAGGGCAGTGCAACATGAATATTTAAACAGAGACATAAAACGTAAAAAATATCCAACAACATCTGTTTCAGAAGAATTTTAGTTATACAGAGTGAAAGACTGAACGCTAAAGAAACATTGCTGTTGATGCTATTGATGTAATTTATGTACGATGAACATTGATGTTACGGTCATCATGGCGTGAAATTAAAAAGTGAGAGAGAAAAGGTAAAGGATACATTTATCCATAACCAGCATCTGCAATGAGCCTCAACATTTTATAGTCTCTGTGGATAGGTGAGCACCTCAGGATAGATGCTGAAAAACTTGGATATTCTGAACTGCATGGTTAAGGACTTCCAATGAAATGGTAGACAACTCTATGAAATGGAAGACCTGGAATTGGCATTAAAAAGGGTAGATGGGGACAGAAAACATCCTGTACTCTAAACCAGGTCCAAAATAAGCAGTTCCACACAGCCAAGACTGGCAGCTTCAGTAGTCACCACATCTAGGGACACGTCAAGATTTGTGCTGGAAAAGGAAGGCGTGGTGGTGCTGTTAGGAAGCCTTTCTCAAACCATCACAGCAATGGGTTGCACCATTCTGCCTCTCTGAATTTATCTGGGTCACCCAAATGTTAGAAGAGTAAAATCTTCAGGACCTGTGCACATTTGTGCAGCAGACAAACCCGTTTTTATTTACCCCTCCTCCTTGACTTTCCTGGAGTGCAGCACTCAATAAAACCCTGTGTCACCATGTAGCTTTTATGGCTTCTGGGCCATCACTGCACATGTGACCCTAGGGGGAAATTTGTCTGGTTTTGAAAGCTATTTTTGGAAGTTGTTTCACAGCACAAGTCATATACTGAGTGTTTAAATTAGCTTCAGATCAAATGTGAAGGAACGAAACAAAATCACAGACAGTATTTTAGGTACAGAAAGGTACAGATAGTTTTAACTATAGTTATGAATTTGTATGGATTCGCCAAAACACAAAACTATTGCCTTTCTCAGTGACCACAATCAGAAACAGGGGAACAGAGGTCTTCCTAATTGTTACCCCCTCATGAGTCTCAGGTGTCTGGCTCTTCTGCATGACCGTTTTCCTGCTAGCTTAGGTGACCCAGGCTGGAAAGCACAGGAGCAATGCCTCTGGGAAATTACACTGCAGCTGAGGGTTAGTATCCAGAGAGCTCTAGCCTGCAGAGTGTGACGGCCTCCTTGTTAGCAATGGTTTATTCTATTCCCTGATCACCAGACAAGTTCTGTTTAGTAGGTTGGTAAAAAGCGAGAAAGGGCATAATTTTCCAATTAAAGTCAACACAGTGTCAGACTATAAGCTCTTCAAAGCAGGGGCATGGTCACACACTGGAGGGATCATTCTGGCTGGAACCATGCCACATACTGTAGTACAAATAATGGAAATATAAAATGTACAGTGCTGTCCAAATGGAGAGGCCAGGAGCAATACAGATTCATTTTCGTTTTCCAGATGAATGAGATCTCTGTGCAAAAAAAAATCCAAACTGGGTGTGAATCCTGCCTTTCTTCTTCTTCCACTTTGGGACAGCTGTTCATACACATAACCAATGTTTTGTATAGCACACATCCCCTGCTTCTAGCAGTGCCATGTAAAAAAAAAAAAGCACAACTGGAAGGTGTGTTTAAGTAATGATCAGCTTAGGTCCTCTTCCATGCAACTGCACATGCACAGTGGCAGAAGAAGGAAAGCTCCTTGTCCAGTGTGGATCACGTGGCTGTGTTCAGCAGGTGACCTCTCTCAGCAGCTCCAGAGACTGGCTGCTGCCCAGGCAGTGTAATGCACCATCAGCTCATTCACACCACAGCCATCCTTGTTAAGGATTAGTGTTAGTTCATCTCACCAACATCACTGATGGACAGTGCTTTAGAAAAATCTGAAGCACTGCTGAGAAGTGGGAAGGAAGTTGCCATGGCTATTTATCACCTTCTCTGACCCCTTCATGTAACTTAATGTAACTACTTCAGAGAACTTTGTTATTAACTTTCAGTATTATTCAGTGGTTTCTGCTTTTCCTTGTTTCTTGTGTGAGATTAATTTTATATTTAATTACCTAATGTATTATTCACCCTCTAAGCCTTAGAGCAATCATGTTTCATTTTAATAATCTCCCTCCAACACTACTTTCCTGCCTCCAGCTTGGTGTAATGAGTTTCACAGTGATTCTACCCTAAATAAGCCAGTTCCTTACACTCACACTGAAGCCATTTTTTGTTCCTATGATGTTCTGCTCTATTTTGACAAAGTCAATGCACTTATTTGAATGCTCATCTTTCCTGAGGCTTTTTGTCTTTAGCACTCTCCCTTGAAGTTGTTAGGATATGTTTTATGGAGGAGGAGATGACTTCGCAAAATATTTCAATTGCAAGGGAAAAAAGCTCCAAAGTTTCAGAGAATCAGAAAAGCCTCTGTAAGCAACAGTGGGACTCTTGCTCATTTCTGAAGGGAGCACATTTTCCAGGTCTGTCACCCTGCTTTGGGACTTCTTCCCAAGCCCCAGGAACTGGGGCAACTGTAGTTGTTATTGTTGTTTTGGGTTTTTGTGCGAGTATTGGGTATGCTGAGGAGTTTCTACCAGTTGATTATACTGGGTGAGCAGGGACACCAACGCAAGAATCTTTTCATGCCTAACTTTGAGATCCCATGAATACCTCTCTCATGACTGGTGAAGGCATTGTGTTGAGAACCAGGGTGGTGATGATGAGTAATTTCACAAATAATTATTAATCAGCCACTCATACTCAAGAAGACAACAGCATGATACATCCTCAAGGTGACTTGTCTCCTGGTGAGACTCCTCAATGAAAGGGGTCTCCTAGTGGTCCACTTGCAGCCCAGTCCTCCATAATGTTCTCCTTTGGGTAACTCAGTGGGGTTTCCTCACACCAGTCCCACAGAAAGTTGAGAGGCTTGTAACGAATTTAGGAATAGAAAAATGTATTCACTAATTTGCAATTTGATTTGATGAGTTTGCAGATGGAATGGGATTTGGACTCAGGATTTTTGTGAGAACTGTGTTATTAAGCATTAGAAACCTGGCTCCAAACATTAGCAAAAATACCAGGGTTTCTAATTGCAGCAGAAATAGCCCTGCCCAATCAAGGGAAAAAAGAACAATCAGAAATGCAACTGCTTCCTAAAAATGGCATAGTGAAACCACAGCATCGAAGAAAAGTCCTTTAGCAGCTTTAAATTGGACTGAGTGCTGAAATGGCTATTCCTTGCTGACAGCAATACTGATTTAGAATCATAAGCACATTGTAAACCACTACATTTTGACTATGGAATCAGTCAATTGTATCCTAATGGCATTTTGTCCTTTATTCTTCAAATCAACTAGCATTCACATATGTGTCCTGAGGAGGCAGCAAGCAATTTCAGACTTCTAAGTTTCTGCAGATTTTGCACACAGATTTTTATTGCAGGGGATGAGGGGTCATACTTTGAGAAGTTCACAGTGGAAATGTTAAATTTAATACATACACAGCAGATAATAGAACAAATACTAGCTTTGGCAAGGCTTAGGTACCTCACATTGGAGAGTGTGGGTCTTGTGGGTCAGAATAGCTCTGAGTCTCCAGCAGATTATTTTCTTTTGAATCAATCCACCTTAAATTAGTAGCAAAATCTTGCATTTCCTACCTCTGTATTTTTCAGGGTCACTCCTACATGTTCAACATGAGCAGTCACAGTGAGGATTTGGCTACCACAACACAGAGTCAGACAGAGTCTGAAGGGCAAAATAAGCTAGAGGACAAAGTGAATTCTGGAGGAAGGGACAAGGGTTATATCAGTCAGTGATCTTTATGTGTTTGCTGAGATAGACTGAAATTAGGGCACTTTTCCCTGACAGACCTGTGAGCCTATTACTCAGTGTTAAAACTAGTCTCTTGTTACTATTCTCACCTCCTTCCTGATCTGAAACTTTTCCAAACAGTGCACCTCAGGCACCAGTACAGGCTGGGGACTGACCTGCTGGAAAGCAGCTCTGTGGAGAAGGACCTGGGGGTCCTGGTGGACAAAAAGCTGTCCATGAGCCAGCGGTGTCCTTGTGACCAGGAGGGCCAGTGGTACCCTGGGTGCATTAGCAAGATGAAGGAGGTGATCCTGCCCCTCTGCTCAGTCCTAGTGAGGCTGTGCCTGAAGTGTGGAGCATGTCTGGTGAAGGGCTGCAAAAATGATTAAGGCGCTGGACCATCTTTCTTACAAGGAAAGGCTGAAAGAGTTGGGCCTGTTAAGTTTCGGGAAGAGATGACTGAGAGGGGACCTCATCCATATCTATCAGTATCTGAAGGAAGGGTGCCAAGAGGATGGACCAAGCTCTTCTTGGTAGTGCCAAGCAATAGGATATGAGGCAACAGGCAGAAACTGCTGCACAGGAAGTTCCACCTGAATATGAGGGTGAACTTCTTTACTGTGTGGGTGATTGAGCACTGGAACAGGTTGCCCTGAGGGGCTGTGGAGTCTCCCTCACTGGAGATTCTTCAAGAACTAGACACAATTCTGTGCCATGTGCTCTGGGATGACCCTGTTTGAGCCAGGAGGCTTGGTCCCTTCCAACCTGACCCATTCTGTGATCCTGTGATTCTGTGAGTGTCTGGGCTCTCTCTGGAGTACTGTCCAGCCCCAGGATAACCAGCAGTGAAGAACACACACTACAGCTCCATCTTGCAACCCAGGAAGAAAAAAATGGCTTTTTATGTCTGTGGTTCACATGCATATGTTCACATGTGGTTCACTTAGAAAAGAAGTCAGAGCTGCACCATCCAGTGATGCTATCTATACAGATAAAAGTAACCAGAGCATCTGGAAGACCATATGTCTCTGTGGTCTCTGCTGAGGTCAAACGAAGAGGGGTGGTGGTGGTGGTTGGACATCAAGTCAAGATGATAAAAATTCAGGAGTGTTCTGTAATGCAAGCACGGGATGGCAACAGTCAGACACGGCACTCACAATAAAGACATCGCCAGGCTTTGCACAGTAATGGTAAAGGATGACGCTAAACATACCAAAGAAGATTTGAAGTGTAAGGACACATGGCACCTGAGAAAGAGATTTCCCCATTCAGCAATGTTTGAGGTTTACCATTCATCAGCTGGAACAAGAAAATTAAAATATTGAAGATATTCCTGAGTTAATGTTTTTCAGTTGAGTGGAACTATATTTAGGACAAATCATTGGTATCAAAGCAATTGTTTCAATCTCAATAGGTTTTAAAATGTGGCTTTTTAAGTATAAATCAACTGTGCTGTATAAGCAAGTCATTCTCAAGTGGAAAATGAGAATTTTCCCTTGAAAAAGGGTCAATACATTACATTCGGATGGTTTCCCCATTTTTTAGGTTGCAGGACTCTAAGGAACAATTTAGTTTTCAGTAAGTGTACATTTTGCTATGAAAAAAATCATAGCCGAGAGAAATTGCTAGTCACATCCTGAGACAATTATACAACCAAAATATTAAAACATGACGCATTACCATTTTATTAAAGAAATTAAAAGCCAGAGGCAAAGAGACAGCACTGTATTATAATGCAGGAATACTAGCATTAGAAGGCAGTGTGAGACCCTGTGCAGCATATTGATGAAGATCTGCATGTGCTAATCGTGTATTAGATACACAGAGAGGAAATGCGGGCTTATGTTCAAGGGTGTGTAGCCTGTCAGATGCAAGATTCAGTCTTACCTTAGAAAAGACTTTGTGGCTAATTAAATTTAAGATGCAGTACAGAGGTTTAGCAGGTGAATACGAGTGGTGTCCTGGAAGAGGAGAATGTATGAAATTAAATGCCACAGCTTCCTATGAAGCCTGACTGATGGGATCAGGTTTGCAGTTTTGAGAACAGATATCAAGAGAGCAAAGCTGTCAATAAAATTTTCATCTGGATATTTTATAATCTATAATGATTCTATTTTCAGGGTGATTGCTCAAGAAGTAATCACATTCATCTGATAATACTGTATGCTATCTCCCTTCACTGTATTTTCATATTTACATGCATGTATTGAAGATACACATATTTGAAATTACTACTGACTTCAAATGAGCATATATTTGCAATAAGATTTTAATTATTTTAAAATAAGAATGTAGCTGAAATGAAAGTCTTAGAAGTTATTGTAATGGAAAGAGAAGTCCTTCACATATGAACTGATTTGAATTACAAAAATTCAAGCTTCTTCCTTCTTTAACAGCTGCCTTCAACTTTCTTCTAAAAGGATGAAATCTGCAATTTAATTCACTTGCTGCAGAAGTTTAGTTCAGCTGCTGAGGTATTTCAGTACTCAGCAACGAAAACCTAAAAATAAGGATTCCATATTAATACAAATTTGGCAAAAAGCTATCTGGAGAATTGATGTGATTGCTCTATGACACCTTTGTTTTATGAATTTTGTTTGCAATACAGCATGGTGTGAATACCAACAGACCATTCCAGTTTGGTTCTCTTTATTTATCTTCCCTCCTCACCAAAAAAAGATGAAAGTGAGATGCAGGACGAAAGCAGTTCTTCCCCTTCACAGTTTCAGAGAATAGTTTTATGGTTTGTTTCCTACCACTAAAAAGACTGGATACAAAGTAATATTCTGTCCAAAGGTGCTGGGTAAATGTTTTCCTGATCTGATCAGTTTTAACGGAAAGGTCCCTATCATAGCACAAGGTTGCTTCTTTCAAAACATCTCTTTCTTACTTTCTAATATTTTCTTATGTCTTTTCCAATGCACTGATTGCTAATTTATTTTCTTCATTTTCTGCTTCCATTCTTCCTTTGTTAGTTTATATCTTCTGGCTTAATAAAATGTAAACATAATTGACATTCTGTAAACAGTGCATATAAGATGAATGTTAATAGTGGATTTTTATTAAATACACCCTTGACCATTTGTTTTCTAGTTCATGGAATACATCTGTCTCTGAATGTACATGTAAATACAATTAGCACTTCCAGGAACTGTCATGTGCATCAGGGAAAATGACATTCTTTCCTGCATTCTTCTCTTCTGAGTATTAGAGCTATGTATTCTGTTGTATTTAAGTCAGGAGGCTGTGACACTCAAAAGTAAGCTTTTCCTAGTAGAGACAAGTAACCTGTCTTCTGGCCAATGTTTCATTATTTCCAGTTTCACTATTTCATCATCTAGTTGAGAAACTTTGTGACATTAACAATACAGACACCTTTGCAGTTAATTTAGCACTTCAGTACAAACATGATATTACAGTTTTCAGGTCCAGATTAGGACAATGAAGCCTAAACATCTGAATTACAGCAGAAATCCTTGCCACAGTCAAGCAAGGGGTGCTCTCACCAGAACAGAAATCTATAACATTGTTGTATCATTCTATTCTTGACTCCTGAAGTGATATGTATAAGATGAAAGAAGATACCTATACAAACAAAAAAAAAGTAAAATGGTGCTAACAATGAACGAAAGTGATGAAGAGACTCCGTAGACTATCTGAAAGATTACTAAAGTAGAACCATCTTTTGAAGAAACCTTGCTTTCTTTTCTGTTGGAATACTTCACTCTCCACACTTCTGCAGTTACCTCTGGCTCTGCATCTCCTTGCTGTCGCCATGCTGTCTGGTTGGACCAGCTGCCAGAAACAATTGAACCCATTTGGCAAGTTCCACCAGACGCCAAAGATTATTCACTCCACAGGATGCATACAGCATAGGTGACCTCCAGAGTCCACGGGATTTAGGAGGCTGGGTCTGCCTCTCAGAAATATGTTGCATACAGAAGGAGGATTTAACAGGAAAGCCGCTGAGGACTGCAAAGTTTGATGCAAGGAACAGGAACAATAAACCAAAGAGACTGGCAGATTTTCTGGGTCTTCCAAAATTGAGAAAACACATTTAGGATACAGGTGGTGAATAAATGAAATTCTCCCAAGAGACCGAGCACCTGCAGGTTCCTCGAAACTAAATCAAGGCAGATTTGTCTCATTAATTCTTATTAGTGGCTGGTTACAGACAGTGTGATTGAGCAGCAAAATGTTAACGGTTACAATGGCTGACTGTGCACTAAACATAACTGAAAGTTGATGCTGCTTAGAGAAATTGTTCGTGCACTTAAAATCAACATTAAATTTATTGCATTTTAAAATCAGTTGCTAATTCCTTCTCAAAGCCCAAAGTTCTTTAACATCTTAACAGAATAATTGTAATCAAAAGCATACCGCTTTCTTTTGGTGATGGAAATGAAGGAAAGCATTCCTTGTCTACCAGCTTACTTGAATTTGTGTTATTATTGTTGCTTGGTTAATATGGATGTTCATCTTTAAGGATGTCCTTTTTTGAGGCTCCATTAGCTCCTGTACCTTTTTTTTTTGGTGAAATCTTTTGAACCTGCTGGTCATTATCAACTGGTTGTGGCAGCAGATTAAAGATAACCTTGTTCCTAAATATTTTGTGAAAATTGGTAGTGCTTACACTTTGAAAGCCATGTGAGGTCACCAGGCTTATGTTCCCTGCCTGGTCAGGCAGCAAAGCACCACTTGGGACAGGCAAGAGCGGGCACCATCACTTTTTGAGTTCAGCAGTAAAGCAAGAAGAAGAATCTCCCCAAGAGAAAGTGGGAAGGAGAGGAAGTAAGTGGAAGGGTGTGTGTTAGGACTTAGGACAGACACATACAAATAAGAGACTTTGTTCTATTATATCCACAGTAAATGGAATTGCTTGGTTTTCTCTGGATAAAGTATTGCAAATGAATTTTAAAATGTAAAATAGCATATATAGGAAGAGTATTTCTGAATATCTACAACACATGCACAACTCATCTTCCCAGTTATTGTTCTTTTCCACTATTGCTTCTTCCAAAGCCTTTTTCAGTACAGATTAGCATCACTGAATTAGCTTTCCCAAAAGTTGAGCAAATTGTGGTATAAGTATATAAAAGCTTGCAGCAAACAAGACCAAAAGAATTTGGATTGAGTGGTTTCTTGGTCAAACAGCAAAATTAATCAGAAACACAAGGAGACTTTATAGAAGTCTCCTGCAATTTCAGACATAATGCTTTGTGCAACTATTCTCAAATTTAAAATAAACAGCATCATAAGAATAATGAAAATTTACTCAAAAATTCATCAGGTAAATTCAGGAAACTCAACTCTTCCTGACTGGGTTCGACAATGGTTGGTGCTGCACTGCACCAAGATCTCCTCATCTGTTGAACACCGAGCATAAAGAACAGCATTGGGCATCAGCTCCCGAATGCTTCTTCCCTGTGCAGCTGACTAGAGATCAGAAGTATAACTTGAGCCCCATGGTCACACCTGGGTTCAGGGAGTTTTCCCTTGTCCCCAGCCCCTTGCATTCAAGGACAGGATCTGAAGATATATTTCAGGCTCCTTTCTCTTTTTTCAATCATGCAAAGATGACAGCTGGACCTAGGCCCACTGGAGCACTGCACATTCTGTGCTCTAATTGCCTCCTATCTGATGAATTCCTTCTGAAACCACTGTTGTCTTCAATACAGAACTAAGGCTATGAACCAACTCCTTTTTAGTACAGTGATATGAATCAAACTGTATTAATGAATTAACTCTACTGTGTAGGAGAGCTGTGGGTTACATATTGTTGAAATTTATTTCCTTTTCTCAGAAGATACAGCAGCTTACATTTTAATTGCATGCCTGCGTTATTTTTGGAAATTGTTTTTTGTCCTGTCAGTCACATTCTCTTGGTTTACCAGCAGAGTGCGCTGACTCACAAGAACAGCATTTTTCAAGTAAAAGGCTGAGAGGAGATTTGGAATAGAAAAAAATTAGGCTAGTAAAAGGGGGGGGAAAAGCTTCTCCTTAGGGTCAGTTTTTTACCTCTGGTGGCCTTAGAAATTCTCTTTTTTAGTCACCCAAACTGACTGGGTAATGATAAAACTCAGAGTGGATATTCTAACTTTAAAATTTGAGTTAAAATTCAGGATAAATGGAAAATAAATAAACTTTAGATTGAGTGGAACTCACTCCAAATGTTTCTCAGGTTTTGTTTCCTCAAAGTATTTTGTTCCAAAGATACTAAATTTTGCTCCATAACTGTTTGGAAACACTCTGCTTCTTTGTAAATGTTTGTTTCATAATGTGATGATACATGATTACAGTGCAAATACAAACCAATAATCACTTTGTTTTTTAATACTAACTGAAATAAGGTACTTCCTGCTTTCAGATAACCACCCTTAGATTAAATGCAGTGACATTAGGAGATCCCCCAGGACTCCTTGTGGTAGGGCAGATCTGGAGACAGCTGGATCTGGAGAGAGCTGTAGAGTGCAGCTGGCCTTGCTGTGTGCATGTGACATTTGGGAGTCTGGGCAGAAGCTGGTTAGGCATGTTGCCACCTCAGTGATAAATCTTTAGTTAGAAATATAACACATCGACCAGCTAGTGCAGAACCAGATGCAGGGGCAACCTCTGGTTGCAACAACTGGGTAGAAATCATACCTGCTCTACACTTAAAGCCAAGGGTTTTTCCTGCTTTATGGTGGTCCCTGGGGCACAGATCAAAATTTGCAAATGTTCTCTAAGTTTGAGGCTTACTAAATGTGCACACGGAAGCTTTGTGTTATTTTCTGGAACCAAAAGAAACGAGAATAGCACTTTATCTCAACTGTTTCTACTTGACTAAGTACTAGTATCCTCTTGGTCCTGAATTATAAGATGTGGGCTGTCTTCTCCAGCTAAGAAGCTTCAGGCTTAACCACCAAATCTTCCTCCCCTACTGCTTCTTGGCAACAGCTGACTCCAAAGAAAAATCGGAGGAGTTATAGCCTACAAGATGCACACCCACATGAATACGAGAGATTGCTTGAGGGTTTTCAAAACGCGGAAAGAAAGCTAAGTGACTTGAGAAAGAATTTGAGTTGCGTATTATTTCTACCTATTGACATTTTCAAGTAATTTTCTAGTCCTAAAATTCTGAACAATGACTGTGAATAATATGTTTCAGAATACTATCCTAAGACCAATTTATAAACTCTTAGATATCTGAAGGTTTAGTTGAAGTGTCAAAGATGCTTTGATGATCTTTATACAACAGATTGTCTTTAGACTCCAGGTTGTCACTGGAAAAGCAGTCCCAGATATTTGCACTTGACATCTGCTGACATGGGCCAAGACTAATTCCATCAGACTGAGGAACAGTGACACCCCATCCTCTTTTATTGTCATAGAATCACAGAATCATAAAATCTCCTGAGTTGGAAGGACCCACAAGAATCATCGAGGTCCAGCTCCAGGCCTTGCATAAGACCACCTTAAGAATCACACCATGTGTTATTATAAGTCACCTTCACACTGTGTGTTATACAGGGGGGAAGAGATAGGATTTAACTTCTAGAGCAGCTTGCATTTAAGCCTTAAATTTGAGGCCCTTCACCGGGCCATAGGTTGACCCTGGAACAGACACTGAGTCAATCCAGCTTGTGTTCAGGTACTTTATGCAAAATGACTGCAATAATGGTCAGCCTTATTCTACCTGAAGATTGTTTCTGCCACATTTTGGGCTTATTTTGCTATGACTTTTTCCTGATCCTGTACTAAACACTGGAAGCAAGTCAGATAGGATGGGACTCAGAGCAGCCTGGCCTAGCCTAAGATGTCCCTGCTCATTGCAGAGGGATTGAACTAGGTGACCTCTAAAGGTCCCTTCAACTCAAACTATTCTATGATTCCATTCCAAACTCATTTTCCCTCGGGCAGTATTCATTCCCATGTGTCACTAGTACACTTTAGAAGTTGTTAAGTGGCTATGGTAGTAGGTAGAAGTAAATTCGTAACCAGATGTTCCCTTAAGGTTATGCAAAAGGTAAAATGTTACGGGACGCCAAGAAGGGATTGCTCACTGGTTGAAATCTTACTGCAACTGGTAACATAATAATAAGTTTTATAATAATTACCAGTTTAGCCTATGGTCCTCTAATTCAAGCATCAGCTGGAGAGCAGGAGAATGATTGCCTGATGCAGCTGGTCTCCATTCTGACTTATGTATCAGATATATTGATTCTTTATATCAGATATTTTTATCAGATATATTGATTATGTATCAGATATATTGTATCAGAGATATTGATTGATACATCAGCAACTGCTTGAATTTCTCTGTTTGAAAGCTAATACCTGACAAAAAGATAGCTAAGGGTCATACACAAAACATGAAAAAATCCACACCGAACACATGGGCTGGATGTGTTCCAAACTTACCTTGGGACATCCAAAACTGGGTGGACTGGAATCACCTTTAGAGTTGCATGTTTCTCTGTCAGTTATAGAGGTGGAAATGTTATATTTAACTATATTTACTAAACGCATAAAGTTGTGAGGTCTGAATCAAGGCAGAGACCAGACAGTCTTCTCATTGCTATGTAGAGGATTCACTGGCACTACTGTATGGGGCTTGGCAGGAGGATATAGTCATAACTCATCTCAAACCAAAACCACCAAAACTTCAAGTGTTCATATATGTCTGCATAACTTTTTTCTAGTTTTCAGGCCAAATCCAAAACCAATAACCATTTTAAGAACAGCATCTTTAGTGATATGTTACTCACAGTTGCAAAGGTGGATTTTTATCAGGAATGTCACACATTACAGAATCTATCAGGACCCCGAGGCCACCAATAGTCCTTAAAGGCCTTGATCAGCCTTGTTGGCAACATCCAACCACACTGTCTGCCTGCTGCTCCAAGAGATGCTTTTAGGTTCACCTGGAGCCCTTAGACCAGGTTAGCTAGGGCCCTGTCAATCCAAGTATTTTATATTTTTAATGAGGGAGATTTCACGGCTTGTCTGGGTAACCTTTTCCAATGTTAAATTGCTTCTGTGATGAAGAATTTTTTTCTTATATCTCACAACAGAGAACAGTAGAATGATAAAACAGTAGAACCCAAACTCTTTAAATAAATTAAACCTTTCCAGCAGTTGACATTTGTTTGTTACTGATGTTTTCAAATGGGTGCAGCTGTGTAGTTTATGTGTTGAACCAGATGCACAAGTGGTGTGATCCTGACTTACATGGTATAAATCCTTTTTATTTTCCTGCTTTGGTGTCTGCAACTGGCACTTCCATTTTTCTCTGCAAAGATATTGATTGGCTAAAGGTGTGCCTAAACTTCTGTGGAGGAAACCATCAACAAAAACCAACTACATTTCTGTAGGAAAACACTAAAGAAAGCCATCAGATTGCTGCCACTGCTGCTGTAACGCAACATCCTTATCAAGTGATAGAGGTCAGGTCAAAACAGTTCAGGTTGTTGGGTGTAAAACCCCCTCTTGAAAACACTCAATTTTCAGACCTGGGAACATGTTAAAACCTATTTTTCTTGCTGAGGTGATAGAGAATGTACTTGTATTCACCAATTGTTTTGCAATTGTTCTCTTTCTTTTTTGTTTTTGCATTGTCTTTTATTTTTATCTTAGATGAGTACTAACATCACACAGAAACACCATCGCTTCTGACAATAAGCTGCACACTATTCATGTCACACTGTGCTGTTTTTACGTGCTTAGATGAAAAGAGACATAATTAGTCAGACCTTACTTTTTGGCATGTTTCCTGGTAGACTAGGGTGAAAATACCCCATTAACACAGAAGGCCTCAGGTGATGCAGATAGTGATCTCATGGCATCTTACTTGTTCATCTCTCAACCTATATAAGTGAAGCCTATTGAGCAGATTGAAAAAAGAAAAGGCATTCATTGATGACTCTCATTTGCCTTCATTTATAGGATTCTAGTTTTATTTTGTTTGCCATAGTTCTTTAGATCTCTCTGGTAGTTAAGCACAGATTACTTAAAGGAAAACCTCCATAAACAACAATAATGTTTAAAATATTTACTTAGCTAGAGTCGCTGCCTATGAGATGGCTGATGAGCCATTTTATCTTTTCAGATCAAATGGTAATCAAGAGTGTGTTCAAAGCCAGATCTTTCCTATTGTCAGCCTATAAGTGAGACAAGTAGAAATACATAAACTGAAAAGAATTCAATTAATCCACTAAATTTTGAATTATATCCAAGGGAAGAATCGGTTGAGTCACAGTTCAGCTGGAGAGCTAGGAAAGAAATGTTAATTGTTAGAAATGTGAATTTAGTTATCCTCAGTCTGTCTCCTTTCTCCCAAAGTAAAAGTTTTGTGCAAAATTTTCAGTAAGTCTGTCCATTTCCACCCACAGGGAAGAGCTCTGCTGCATTCCTCTGTTCAGTCCCTTCCATTTTACTCTTCTAACTCTGTTGGGTCAACTACATTGTTTTGCTCAGTTTTTCCCTTTTGCGTCCTAAAATAATTTTGTTCTCCTCTTCTTTAGCCCCAGCAGCCACCTTCTTCTTTACTTAGTGTTGTTATGTCCAAGACCATTCAAATCTCACCTCATTTCAGTTTTTTTCATGTGGTCATCAAAATTTCTTCCATTTATACAGCACTTTTATGAGACAAGATTTCTCCAAGCCCACTCTGAATCTCTGAAAGTATCAAAAGGACAATAAAAAAAACATCAGCACTTTCAAAAGGATAAGTGAAATATTACAAATGTTCTGACTCTTCTAGTTTGGGTGGCTGAAAGTCTTGTCAGGTTCACACAAAGTCCCTTGGCAGGAATCCCAAAGAACAGCATCCCAATCTGAAGTCCTGTGGCTTTTGTGGGAAAGACTGAGTGAAACAAAACAGGAATGTTGACATCAGTGCCATAAACAGTAATGTGCACATGCTGAACACTGGAAATGCCAGCCCTTGATTTCTAAAATCAGAGCTTTAAACAACGCACTGAGGGGAATAGTTCCCCTTGGTTGGATGGTTCCTCTATGGATGGTTCCTCTTCCAAAGCAAAGATAGAGTTGGGCCCATTACTCTGAGAAAGTTCACCTGTCAGGCTTCCACAGTATTTTTGAGTGAATGGCTTATCTTTTGAAAGTAACAGATTCTCTCAAGTGGCAGAGATTTAAAAAATAATATTCTGCCAGGGGAAATAGGGAGGCAGCACAGCCACGTTTCCCCACCTGAAAAGGCCCAAGGCCTCTCCTTTGTACCACCTCAGGCCAGGATCAGGGGTCCTCACTCAACTTTTGTTCTCTAAAGTGGCCAAAGAAGCTCAAAGTCCAGTTTCTCTCCAAAACCTGCAACTTCACACAAACTAAAAATCCATTAATGGTTTGGCCAGAAATAAGTTTGATTTAATGTATACATATATATGCAGTGTTCATCAACAAATTTCCCCAAAATGCTGATGCTATGGAGTTCCAAATAGTCTCAAGTTGTATTATTAGAATTTGTCACATTTTTGAATTCAGAAAAAAGTCTTAAAAGTGCTTGCTAGGCTATATAGAGGCAATTTTTTTTTTCCAAAGAAAAATAATTTCTTTGGACACAAGACTGAATTCTGATGGGGGGAGAGAGAGAGGACAGTCCTGGGAAATAAGAGTTATATCCATATATGAATCATTTGAACATTAAGAACAGTATAAGAATGGTGCCTCACTTTGATGAATGCTCTTGTGGCTTTTGTAGGCGGTGACTTCTCCTAACCTTCAGTGATTCTCCTTCTTTGAATTCAAAACAGGACTAAAGCCTTTTCTGTCTCAAATTCTCTGCTCAATAAGCAGGAAAAACACAAGACATGGTACAGGCTGCTGCTCTGGGATGTGGTCTTGCCAGGGTTCAGCTTAGCTGAGGAATGAAACAGCCCATGTGTGCCAGCCTACACACCTTTAGATGACTTTAGTTGCCAGATAAGTATTAATTCTTTCAGGAGAAAACATTCCCAGCATCATCTGTGCCGTAGCCTGGTGATATAAATGGACTCTTTCCTCACTCATCCTTTCTACTCTGCTAGGAAGTGGCAAACTCCTAAAACATTGAAAGTGGGAACTGCACCACTGGTAAGTAAGAGACAAGGACAAACAAGACAGCCTTATAAGTGGTAACTTATGTCCTGCAGTTGTCCCTGTGCTGGTGTTGGCAGGGATACAGTTAATTTTCTCTACCATAGTTGGTGTGTGGCTGTTTCATATTTGTGCTGGAAACAGTGTTGATAATCCAGCAATATTTTACTTATTGCTGAGCAGTGCTTGCACAGCCTCAAGGTCTGTTCTGCTTCTCACACCGCCACACCAGCAAGTGGGATGGGGGTGCAGCAGGAGTTGGGAGGGGACACAACCAGGACAACTGTCCCAAATTGACCCAAGAGATATCACAGACCATATTGCATCATTCTCAACATATAAAGCTGTGGAGTGGGATGTTTGGAGTGGTGGCATTTGTATTCCAAAAGTCACCCGTATGCATGCTGGAGTCCTGCTGTCCTGGACACAGCTGATCCTCTGCCTGACCATGGGAAGTAGTGAATGAATTCTTTTTCTTGTTTTGCTTGCATGCACAGATGTGCTTTACTTATTAAAATGTGCTTATCTCAAACAGGAGTTTTTCTCACTTTCACCCTTCTTATTCTGCACCCCATCTGACCTGGGGAGGAGCGAGCAAGCAGCTCTGTGGGGCTGAGTTGCCAACTGGGCTTATACCATGACAGTACCTCAAAGCCATTAGGGAAGTAATGGCCCAGTTTTTCTGCATGTCAATACCAAATGGCAGTCCCTTGGTGTGAAGAGTTTGTAATCAAATACAGATTAAGATAGAACAAATGCTACTGTTTTCTCCATTTTACCAGAAGGAAGTACAATGTCTCCTGAAAATGGCACACAGATCATTTGTAGCTTATGCTCAAATCAGCTAAATCTGCACCTCTCCATCTTCCTGCAAATGCAAGCTACATCCTTGCTCCAGTGGCAGGTGCCAGTTGTGTCACCACAATATGGGAGAACAAGGAAGCTTCGTTGGATGAAATCACAAAAAATTAGGTTTTTCTAGATCAGGTGTCTGAACCAAAATACCAGTGCCGCAAATAATTCAGAAATGTGTCCAAAAGTTTATCATATATTTGATAGATAGATGAGGGTAATATTTTTCTTTATATAGCTCTCTGTTACATAATCACTTCCATCTTTGAATGTTCCTCGTGGATTTCTTTCCAGTAGCTTGTCAAGCAGCCAAACACATAATTATTTATCAATAAATGGCAACATTTTCTGCACTATGTATCTTCCTGTTTGAATGTCTCCTTGAGTCCACATGCTTCATCCAGTTACATAAGCTCTTTCATGTCTTAACAAAACAATTTATGCAATAAATTCTTTGTTTTCTTGAGAGTCTCCTTATTTTTTCAGTAATTATCAAGGCTGAATCATGACAGATTGTTTTGGGAGTTTATATATTTATTTATTTTCCTCATTAATGGTCATATGTTAAAACAAATTGCCAATTTATTGTAGTGGAAATGGGATTATATAAATACTTCTGCCTCCTCCCTGGAAACTTTATTCCAGTTACTTTGCAATAATAAAGTCTCCTAATAGGAAGATGGCAGAACTACTACAATTTATTAGCAGTGGGAAGACATGACATTCAGATGGCACATACAGATATTTCACAGTATTCTTCCAAAGAAAACTACTCAGCATTGAATGGGAAACTGCAATGCTCAGATCCCTGAAAACTACTGAAAACTACTGAGCCATTTCCAGGCCTTTTTTTAAAACATGTTAAGATAATGCTCACTTAATTAGTATCCTTCTTAAGGGTGTTTTATTCTGAAGATATCCTTATATGCTAATTTGAATCAAACAGTATATTTACTCACCTTTAGGAGAACCTTACTCTGTGAGCATTTCCAAAAATGTTTGGAATTACTTGCTCTGAAAGCACCATCTAAAATGAATAAAGCTAAAAGGACTGGAACTTTAAAAGAAAGATTTGAATTCTCTAGCGGTGGCTGACAGTGTTTTAGTCTTTAATATGTTTTCATGGCACTGGGTTGTCTAACCAGGTTAGACTTCATGCAGAAGTCATGTCATTCATGAAGTAAAAAAACAAGCTATATTTCTGTAATAATGTTTCTTCAAATACTATTTCTGCAGTGCAACAGCATGAGATGATATTTTGTATGCTGAGTTTCAATCAATTGCATCAGCATATTTTTAAAATTATTACACATTTCTAGAGATCAGCTCTCATGATACTGTTTAGAAAACTTTTTTTGGGGGTCAGAAACTTCAGAGTTTTCCATGCACCGTTTCCTCTCTTCTGTCACTTCAAAAGCCCTAGCTGAGCTCTTTCACAATCTCCAGCTGCATCTCCACCTGCTGGCAGACAGGGCTTCCCCTGTAGACACCACTTCCATCAGACTACCAATTGACAAGGCCTCCCGCAGCACCCAGCTGTCTTCAGTGTTTCTAGTTTTAGTCTCCTTTGCTGTTGCTTCAGGCGCCACCACTGTCCAATTCTTATTCCTAGAAACCCTTGTCTCAAAGTTCTCCACAAATGGTGGTTACACTGATTTTTGCTGCCTCCACTGCCAAGGGGTGAATTTTTTCTCCTGGATAAAGGATCTGCTTGTCTTAGGCATGCTTGGAGGGAGGATCATATATTGTTTGTTCCCCAAGTCCTGTGTGAATATTCATTATGTCCGTTAAATGTGATGGACTAAATTTGGTTTTCTTACATTGTTCTTTTTTAGTGCAACCAGCAAACAGTTGATCTATAGTTGACATTATGTTCAGAATATGCATTTCGTTTGCATTAGGCAGAGGAGATAGTGATGTTCTTTTTCCCTTAATTGCAATAAAACAGCAAAGAAAATAGTGTTCTTACATCTGTATCAGGGCATAACAGCAAAAAGACTAAATGTAGGTATTAATGATATCATTATGTAGAATAGAATTATGGAAAACACATCAGGCAATTTTCAGCATCAAAGTCTTCTGACTGGTTTTTTAGTGCTGGATAAGCAAAGCTGGAGTTGGAAGTCTAGGGAATCTGGGAATCTTGTGGTCAACTATAAAGATATCCTTCCTGTATGTAGATATCCTTCCTATCCTTCTCAATCAAAAAGCTAATGAAAAAGCAGTTAGCCTTTTGTTTACCTTCACTGCAGACTCTTTGTCATTCAATCATGCATGAATTGTATGGCTTCAGCACCAAGTGGCTGTGTAATTTTTGAAGTGTCGTTGCTGTTATACTTTAGAGGCAGTGTTCCTCCCAAAGAGCTGAGCATATTTGAGCAGATGAACAGTGGTGACCGATGTACCCTGTGTACTCTACAGCACCTGGACAGCTTTGCTGTGACACCCCTACACCCTGTGTGGAGTCATGAATCAGCACTTGGTTTCTCAGAGCAAAACCAAAATCACCAGTGCCCAGGTTGCTTGAAGAACTTACAGCAAGGACCTTCTGGTGTGACTCAGTACAAGCTGGCCAATGACTAAAAATCAGTCTTTTTTCCATAAGTTTTAAGAACACAGGACTCCTTCCTAACAAAATATTTGGCACCTTCTTTGGTAAGGAAAGAAAATGCCAGAAGGATTGGCTGAGGTAAATATCAGAGCATCAATGGAAAATATTGCTCCAGGCACTGGGCAATGTTCCCATTGCTCTCTGCATGATTCAGAGGGAAGGATGCGTGACAAAGGTTGTATAAAGATATTTTTATCTTTCATGATTGATGGATACCGGTGGCATATTGGTTTCTGGGATAATTTACAACACTTTGACACAAGTGTTTCAAAAAGATAAGCCTTACCTGCTGTATTCAGCTGTTTATTTCTGTATGAAGGTACATGAAGCTTTTCTGATTATTCCATACCTGAAGTGAAATAGAAGACCTTCAGTAATTGAATTAAATTTAGATATAAATCACTTCTAGTAATCTACCTACCTTTAGTAAGTAAATTAAACTTAGATATAAAGGACTCACTTGTGCTCTCTTTATGTAAAACACACAATTCTCAGAAAGTCAGAGGAGTGACATTAGGGAAAAAACCTCAAAGAACAAAGCCAGGTAGAAAAAAAGAAAAGAATTTGTCAAAATACTACTGAGCATATTTGAAACAGTTGCCAGAAAGCAACTACCATTGTTGTTATTGAAACAAGTGGATAGGTTTGACCCAGAGTAAGCATTACTTTCTAATATAATAAGCAATTTGTCTGAAAAAACCTGAGATGTTCCAAGTTTCCCATTTTAATATAGCCTTATTTTTTGCTCTTGAAGATTTCTGAGTTTGTCAGAATTTTATCTAACTTCCTTGAATGCATGAATTATCCAAAGAATAAGTTTGAAATGAAATGATTAAATGAAGAAATGAGAGCAAGGACATATTTTAGTTATCAAATATTCACTCTACTTTTATTTAGACTTCATATTTCACAGCTATTTTTTTTCCATAAGATGTAAGACTCTCCAATAGAATTCCAACTTTTGTTACTCATGAACTTAACAAAAAATCCTTTACTTAAGAGGTATTGGTATTTACTTATTTTCTATAGAAAAAATACCTATGTTTTCTATCAGTGTAAACACAGCATATTGATTGCTATTTTACATAGAGTTTTTATAGTATACAGTTAGATTTAAACTGGAGGACTATTGCTGTGGTCTTAGTAGTATCTACATGGAACTGACATGTCTTTTTAAGTTGTACTGTCCAAATAACTTCCTAAGTATTGTGACCTCTTTTCCAGTCTTCATTGCAATATGTTGCTTGATGACTTGAATTGCATAAAGGCAGAAAAAAATCTTTTGAAAGATTTCATTTTGTACATCTAGGGACAGTGAAACATGCTCTGAGCACGGTTTTGCCTTAATTGTAAAAAGAAAATGAAATTATGTATATCACAAGAGTCCTCTGAAGAAATAATATTCATTGACATGCCATATACAGAAATCTGACAAATTCTCATCATCCAGAAAACAACATGAGTGTTTATGCAATACACTGGTAATTAGCACAGTGCCTATCTTGAATTTGTGGGTTTGCACTTGATTTTCAGTATCATGAGCCGTGTTCTCCAAGAACATCAGCCTGCACAGCACAGGTAGTAAAAAAATTGTTAAGACATTGATATAGGAATAGTAATAGTAAAAGATCTATTCCTGCTGCCTTTGTTAATTATCCTTACCTGATCCATATGTGACTCACTGAATGGCCATTAAAACTGAATATTGTATATGGGAGCTGTTTAGTGATGTCATGCATGTCACACATGATGAGACACCAGCAGATGTTATTTTAATGGGGCACATGTTTCCACAGTTCTTGCCTTCATCCTACACATATAGATAAAGATCTGTTCATTTTTGCTGCTCCTAATGCCAGTGAATGTTCTGTCAATAAATTTGGGTACACATGGGGTCAAGTTGGTCAGAAATAAGTGATAAGAAACTTTTACAATAAGATTAAATATAAATGAATAATAATTAATTCAATTCAGTGGCATTTTTGGAAATTATATGTGATCAAAAGAAAACCTGTAAATCCACAGAAATTTGCCTAAACCTGCCACAGAGCGCCAAAGATAGAAGAGAATGATTCACTCCCTGTCACTGACCAGCCCCTGCAAAGGATGAAAACCTACTGAAGTGTCAAGTAAGGCTCTTCCTGAGCCATATTTTGATTGTCATCTTCTATCACAGTCTCTTACCTCTGCAGAGCTCAGGAGCCTCCAGCCCTGTCTGATACTTCTACTTGAACAGTTTTGTTACATATAACGCCTAATTCCTGCTTGAATTTTTTACTAAAGTTAAAAAGCAGACTAATAGCAACTCTGTAGCTTACAGATAAGACTGATTACAGATTCCAGATACAATTACTTATTTTGAGTTAAAGAAAAAAGTATTTTCCTTAATAACATGCAATCATATGCAGCAAAAATGTTTTAAGAGATTTATCAATCCACTCTTTTGTAGTGTCTTCGCAAACTATGCATCCCAGCTAACTCTAAGATGTTCCTGGAAAGTTTTGCAAAGTCCTGCAGAACAGATATGTGCGAAAATGGAAATGTTTGTCTAGAGTTACATATGGATGTACATATGGATGTACATACATTGACTGGGGTGACGGGAAGTGTCTGGGCAGCCTCTTCTTGTAGGGTGACAAAAGCACACACCGCATGTGGTGGCATTAATATGTGGGCGGGTAAAGTTGCTGTAGCTTCCCTTCCCAGCATGGTTTTCTCACTGACATTTCTACAAGGACAGTTTGTTGCTGAATCGTGGCAGGCTGAGCTCCCCTAGCCCTGCTGCATCAATAACAGGAACACTACACACCCATGCAGAGAGTCATCCCCAGCTTGGTGGAGGGCACAGCACCGTCTCCTTGCCCCAAAACATCAGAAGCTGCCAGGTTTTAAAGCTGGCACTCCCATTTCTTTAACAGGTAGCAAAGTATCAGACTGGAAAATAAGCATATTTCCTTCAGAGGCCCAAAAATACCATAGGAAATAGGTTTGGATTTTAAAACTGCCTGGTGTCTACTATCTTTGGTGCCTAAGAAGCACTTCTACAGAGGTGTTGGGCACAAAGAAGTCCCACTGAGTGACTGAGTATAATATGGATGTGCCAGCGTTATTCTTTTATTTGCATTGGCAGATAGACTCAGCAGTGCTGGATTAACAGTTGGACCCACTGATCTTTGAAAGATCTTTCCCCACCTAAATGATTCCATGATTCTATCATTAATGAGCAGAACGAAGCAGCCTAGATTTTCNGTAAGTTTGCACGTGAGGCAGTAAAATTCAGCATTTTAAAAGTAAAATGTTAATGTGTTAAACCGTTCCTCCTTTCCTGGGCTGAAAGAGTAAACCAGGATTGGTATAGATGTTAGTGCTCTGAGTTTTGATCCGGCCCGTAAAAAAACATTAGGTTAGATCTAAAAGCACAAGTGGTATTAGATTCTCCACTNGAGTATAATATGGATGTGCCAGCGTTATTCTTTTATTTGCATTGGCAGATAGACTCAGCAGTGCTGGATTAACAGTTGGACCCACTGATCTTTGAAAGATCTTTCCCCACCTAAATGATTCCATGATTCTATCATTAATGAGCAGAACGAAGCAGCCTAGATTTTCTAGGCTTAAAGACAAAAGCCTCTTTATAAAAACGTTTCTTAACAATTTGTGAGAGTCTAACTACATGTGTATGTACATATATATATATATATATATATATATATACACATCTTTGTCTTGGTTTGTCACCCCAGGAAAACCTTAAAACACAGTAAAAAAAAAAGAGTAAAAAAAGAGTTAGTTTACACGTGAGCCAGCA